>JAOQML010000001.1:20771902-20788352 GCA_027568935.1 Erythroxylum urbanii
TTCATGTGCATATATGAATGCATGAATATATCAGAAACACTTTCAATTATTCTAACCCATTCAAAATGACCAAATTGCCCTTTCCCATTAGTGAGGGGATGTTACAAAAGTGACACTATTAACGGACTTGCTAAAGAAAAAGCAAGAGTGGTGTTGGTTGGATATGTGTCAGGAGGCATTCAAAACGCTTAAAGTCGTTCTCTCAATCGAACCTGTATTGAAGCTACTTGAGTTTGATCTTTTATTTGACACACATACGAATGTATTAGACAAAGACATTGGTAGAGTCCTAGTATAAGAAGGTCATCCCATAGTATTTGAGAGCCAAAAGCTTAACAGTGTGGAGCAAAGGTACTCAACACATGAGAAAGAGATGCTTGTAGTAGTACATTACCTTGAGACATGGCATATATTTGTTAGGGACCAGGTTCGTTGCTTGTATCGACAATGTTACCCATACATTCTTTAAGACCTAAAAGAAGTTGTCCGCAAAGCAAGCCCAGTGGTAAGAGTTTCTTGCTGAATATGTCTTCGTGTGAGAGCATAAATCGAGAAGACACAATAGCGTAGCAGATACATTGACTCGAAAGGAGGTGTTCGCGACATTGTATACCATTACTAGGGTAGAGTCTTAATTATTGAAGCAAATCAAAGTTGGAGCTCCATTAAACAATTCATACTGTAAGTTAATCTCATAAGTCAAGGAAGGTGTTGTACGTAGGTTTTGACTTAATGGTAATGGGTTGTTGATGACTAAGAATAGTCAACCGTACGTGCCAAGTTTTAGTGGCTTGCAAAAATAACTATTGGCTCACAATGTGCTGGTCACCCTAGAGTTCAAAGGATAATAACGCTCTTAACTTGTTCCTACTATTAGCCAAAGATGAAGAATGACATCGAGTTATATGTCAAGATGTGTCTTGTGTATCAGTTGGATAAGTTAGAGAGAAAGATGGAAGCTGGTTTGCTACAAGTCTTATCCATAATTTAGAGTTCTTACGGATATTATGAGTGACAAAGATGCCAAATTTATAGGGCGATTCTGAACATCCCTTTTTAATATAATAGGGTGTGATTTAAAGTTTTCAATGGCAAATTTCCCACAAACGGATGGCTAAGAAAGATGATCAACGATCTATTGGAGGAATACTTAAGACATTATGTAAGTACAAGTTAATGTAATTAGTTGAGTTTACTGATATACAATTTTACTATAACTTGTATAGATCTTCTGCTACGGAGAATAATCCCTTTAAGATAGTTTTGGGACAATAACCTCTCACTCCACTCGAAATTGCACAATAAAGGACAGGTGATAAGTGTCATGTGAGATACAAGTTCACAATGGAGAAGCAAGTATTACATGAGGCAAGGGATAATCTTTGAAAAGCTTCTCAATGGATGAAGACGCAAGCGGACTTAGTGAGAAAAACGTTAGAGTTCGACGTAAGAGATAAGGCACTATTAAAACTTATCCCAAATATGTGAAAGAAGATCTCAAGTAAGCAAATACGTTATGAATTGGTGTTAAAGTGCGAATGTCCGTTTGGAATGCTAAATAAAGTAGGGAACGTGACGTACAAATTGAAGTTTCCCAAGAGATGGAAGGTAAACCCCACTTTTTATATTAGTTCTCTCAAATCTTACTATAAGAATGCATCATATCTAGATAGGAGTTTGGTGAAAAGACCTCCACCGATGTGAAAAAACAGTTCAAGAATCAAGTAGAGAAGATCTTGGATTATTAAACAATGAGGCAACATAAAAAGAACTAGAGGACTAAATTCTTATTACAATGGTAGGGAAAGTCGATCACGGAAGCTACTTAAGAGAAAGATACTACCTTGTGGCAGTTTGAGGATCAGATAAATGCGTACCTTTAAACTAATTCAATTAAGTTATCGAATTCATCTGATGGGGGTAGTTTGTTAGCCCTTTAACACATACAAGAATTTCATAGCTAGCTGAAAATGGGCCTTGGGTTGAAAGTTAGTTGAATTACATGCATGATGGTGACATGGGAAAGCCCAATGTAACTTAACAAGTTAAATCAAACATGGTGCAATTTTTGTTAGAGTTTTAGACCCTGTACCAACTTGACTAAGACTATGGACTTATGTATGCTTAAATAAACAAACCATGACTAATGGACTTAATATGGGTAAGCATTGGACTGTACCAGTATGATGTGAAAGACTTAGATGACTTATCATCAATAGATAGAAATCGTGGGGAGATCTTAGATGATGTAATGAAAAACATCACAACAAATATATATCAACTCTAAAAAATAAAAACCATATGAGAGGATCATTTGAAGATAATAGAGATTTTTGTAGATATAGATGTATCATTTTTAAATAGATGTAATCTCTTATCTTTTTACTTATGATGTAGATAAATCCTATAAGATAAAATCATATTTAAATGGAGATGTTATCTTATTAGATAATGTTATGTAATCTGATTAGGATAAGATGTAATCTAATTAGTTGAATCCAACTAAGATTCTGATTTTGCTATTAAGCTAGAAATGCTTATAAATAACTCATTTGAGCCTTGTTTCTCACACGAGCATTCATCTGTATACTCTAAAGAAAGTCATAATATGTTAGCATTTGCTATATCTCTTTTGTGCTCCTATTGTTGTCTTTGTTAGTTTAGTGCTTTCTTAATAATATTAAAAAGTGTTAAACAGTTGAGGGTCGTGATACATTCGAAAACAAGTTACTTTGTCAACGATCACATGAAAAGGCCAAATTTTACTTAAACAAATCTAAGTAAAATTGTCGTGTAAAGAAATAGGCAGAACTTGCAGAATAAGTTTGGTACTTAGAAAATCTTTGTAACACCATATATGTTGCGGTAAAAGCATGCAGAGAGAAGTAAAGGACAAAACTGCGGACGAAAACCACAAATTTACCAAATCACAATACAAGCAACAAGTAGTTAGTAATTCATGTGTGTTGCTACGTAAAAATAGTAACATACAGCCAAATTAACACTTGTTTGTTTTTATTTATACTTCAAATTTTAAATTTTATTTCCAAATTTAATAAAAATCTATTTATTCGAAATTTTAATTTTGATTCAGTTTTTAAAATTATAAAAAACCACCAAATTAGTTTTATTTTTTATTTCTGTTTTTTCATATTCCTATTTTCTCTTTAAATTTTATTTAATATATAGTTATTATTATTAATAAAAATATAAAATCAAAAAACGAGAAATAGAATTAGAACCAACCCCTTAAACTGCGGCTAATAATTTTTCTAAGAATTCCAAATCCATTTCATTTATCCTGACATAAACCCCAAAGAAACGAGGGCGTGAGTTACTGCCGCTTATTCAAGTTCTGTCAAGAAAAAATGGAAGAAGGTTGAGGGTAGTCTTCTATTCAGCCATACCAAGGAGAATGAAGAGACTCAAGGTGAACCAGACGTTTAAATAAATGACAGAAATTGGTAAGCATTCAAGTGTATGATATGTAGGCATTTGAACTGTGTGTGGATGTCTAATTTACAAGCACTTCAATAAGTGAATATATTACAGATCGACTGCAGATGTTCAGTGAAAACTGAAAAGGGCATGCCGTTAACAATGAAAGAACTGATACAGATGAATGCACGACATATTTTCTTTGGTATGGTTGGCCCAGTAACCACAATAGTCAGAGATGCCATTATATGCGACTCAAATCCAGATTAAAACTTATCACTGGACTTACTGCTGAAACTACAAACAGAAAGAATGCCTTCTGTTTGTTAAGTTCATTCTTTCATTCAAAAGGTCTATCCGAATCCTGAAATTTGGGTGATAACTCTAAAAAGAACAAAAAAGTAAAGGATCCAAAAGATACAAAGAAATTCATATGTAAACACAGAAGAAGAAACATATCACAAAAACAACCAAAGTATAAGGGAACATAATGGACGTAACTTCAGCAACTATGCTGAGGTGCCACAGCCACGCATCCACCGGTCTGATTTAAGAAAAAGTGGACCTACATTCTATTACCGTAGAAGAAAGTATCCAAAATAACTCTGACTACCAGGAAGAACCAACGTGTTGCATTGTAGATGTACAAGGCAGAACTGAACACCATAAAGACTATCAAAGGTCAAGCCAACATAAGCATAAAGGGATTAGAACTTTACAAAAAGTTAAACAACTTCGACGCCTTCAACTGGAAGTACACTCATCTGTAAGGTTCTACCATTCCCAAGAAACCTCACAGAGGGCAATGTTGGATCTGTCACAGATTCAATCTCCAGAAAGTTGAAATCATATGCACCAGACCGCTTCAAACTTAAGATAAACACAACAACAATCCACCCGAGCATTGAGATTGCCCAGAAATTGTTCATCCCATGAATTAAACCCCAAGCAATAGCATAACCGACAACTATTCCGGATAAATGGCCAAGAAAACTTGCCTGTGGGACAATAATTGATGTAAAAATCAACGATTCAAAAGGAGCAAAACTGATTGGAAGCGAGAGAAACCCAAAAAGGTCCAACTTTGAAGATGGTTGCTTTACAGAAAGAATGGTCATCCAGCCAAAGACAACGCAAGAATACCCAACAGCCGTCACTCTCCGGAAATATTCTACCTTGAATCTCTGTATCAATATATGATACATACCCAAGACCAAAACTCCAGATAAGATAACCAACACAAGTGTGTAATGTAGATAATATGCCACTCCAAGTCCCATATGGCCCAACTGTTCTATAACCCCAAGACTCCAGAGTGCGCTCATATTGAAAACAAGATGAATAACGCTAATATGTGAAAAAGCTGAAGTAATTATTCTCCAATGATGACCTTCTACAGCATTTTCATAAGATAAACCCACATGCGAGTACCCAATGTTTTTCTTCTGTATGTAGAACCATATGGCACCACATAGTGCTATTATAAAACTTGTAGCTGGTTTTTCCAAGATCTCATAAAACAATGGTTTCCCCATCCGTGGCAACCCTAAATACGAATCCAGTAATATCAAAAAAGGATTCTTTTTCCACTACAGTAGCGTTAAATGAAGGTCCATCCAAGCTCAAAAAATGGTGAATTACGTCACAAAGAATATAACTTTATCAGAAAACACTTCAAAATCCAAAATTCCAAGATACCCACATAATTAAATCCCTAAAAAATGAGAAATCTCACACATCTGACCAACTCAAAAGTAAAAAGATATCATTTTTAGAACCCAAAGACGAAATTTGTACTTCGGCAATGTTCCTGAAAATTCAGATTTCTATCTCGGGAACAAGAATGGGATGAAAACAACTTAACTTTGCCAGAGGGCTCTGGAGAAAGAATTGTATGGATTTCTTACCTCAAGTTCCAGGGCTTCTTGGTAGATTCCTAAATTTTCTGGGAGTCTCCGTACAAGGCACAGATACACCACTCAACACCAGGGATTGTATTTATATTTTATACTATATTCACTGTTTGAGGAAGAGCTGATATTACTGAAATACCCTCTAATTTGTTTGAAATTTTCAAATTGCTGTTTCCACGTTCTTGGTCGACTCATCAGAGTAATTGCCTCTATGCTCAAAAACAGTTGAGTGCGGGCTCAAGTAAAATGCTCTATTTAACGAGAGGCAGTTTAAGTTTATAAGTTGAAATTTATCGTAAAATTCCAATGTTATCTATTTTACAATTTGGGTAAATTTGCAATATATATTATATGTATATCCTTATAGACCATTTCATGTCCCCAAGAAGCATCAAACTTAAATTGTCAATAAATAGTTGGTATACATATGTAATTAATATATAAACAACAATAACATCTAATAAAAAGCTCAATAATACCTTTATTTTTGAAACTAAAGAATTTATAATCGTTATCATTTAGATGCACGCTAAGTAAATTTTTGGATTGACGCAATAACTTGCAAATCACGTCAACCGAGTACGCCACACTAGACAAGTCCTGTATGACAAGCTCGATTAAAAAAATATAAGTAGGAGAATTCAAACACATGATATTTTGACCCCATACTCTCACTCCACCAACTAGACCATCCCTAACAGACAAAGCTCACTAATACACGAGTTTAAACAGGTTTAATTAATATATGAATATTGGTTAATTCAATTCTATGATTTAGTTAAAGCCATATGATGTATGCCATATTAATATCGGCAACAATTGTAATAAAGCTAATGATATCAAGAGTCCTAACTCATAATTGAAAGTCAAAAACATGCAATTAATTATAAATTGATCCATCATGATTACTCTGTCAGAATTTCCAATCACATGGAGACACAATTCAACAACATTTGGTATTAGTCCAAATCAACTAAACACAAGATCAATTACTATTTATTTTTCCATCTCATAAAAGAGAAAGATGGTTAAAAACAGCCAAAAGATTTCGATCACACCATGTCCCTTGACTCGTGAAGAAGAAGAGCCATGTCACTTGCACCATCAACATTAACATTAACCCATAAAACTGCGTGTACTAATACAATTGGTATCGTAGCAGCTAAGGTGACCACAAGATGTATTGCAGCTTGTGTGACGATGAGTCCAACCATGGCAATAAAGGCTAGAACACACAGCACTAGTCGTTTGTCAATAACCCTGTGAAACAAAAAAGAACTAGGCAGGGCTCGAACTAGTAATAGGTACAGCGAAGCCACATATGTGATGATGACCATATAAATCAACGAAACCTTGCGTTTTGGAATAAGGGTAATGAACAGTACTATCCACACAAAGTGAGCATAGTATAACCGGAAATGGCTCAAGTTTCTGATAATTCGTAGAGCAGCTGCATCCGGGTTTGAAGGGATCTTAAAGGGGCATACCAGTTTGAACTCTGGACGAGTGAAGTCCTGATTATGCTTCCCGTTTTCATCTTTGTGTTCGTAGGCTTGCTGAACAGACGGAGATGCTGAGACGATACTTGGCCTTTGTGTGGTTCCACAGGTATCCATTCTATATCTATGTATGTAATTAGGATGCAAAGTTTACAGTGAGTACTAAAGAAGATATAGAACTGGTTTGTTTCAAAGATCAGAAGTACTATATAAGATTGATTGAGTAAGACTGGATCAAAGAAGCAAAGTCGTGAGTAGACTTGACGAGTCAGTCAACGTAAACCTCATATCCACGACTTTACAAATTGCTTTCAGTCTTAGTCAAGTGTTGATTGTTAACAAGTCTTGTATGACATTTTTGCCCTGAGGGCAATTTTATCAATTTCTCATATAGTAAACAGTTATTAATTGTAATTTAGTTTTTAAATAAATTATCGGTTAAGTTACGTAATTTGATTCAGATAAAAATAATAATGTGGCCCAATAAATGATCTAAACTAATGGGTCAAAGTCTAGGTGTAAAATGAATTTCTTTTAGTGTGGACCTAGTCCATATCGACTTTGTGATGAGGAAGTCTGATATGAAAGCTATATAAATAGGTTATGGTCTCCTGCGGTTATTCATATCAATCACAAGCATAAGAAATCTCTAATCCGTTAAGAGAGCTCGTGTTTTGAGAAAACTGTAGAAAGGCCTAAACTACGTGCCGGTGAAGATTTTTCGTAAAGATTCCGGGAGATTGGAACTCGTTTGGTGTCTGAAATTAGCTTTAGAATCAAAGATGGAACCGAAATCAGGTATTCCGCATCCCTTCATTTTTAATCCTTTCATGTCTGATCCTAGATACGTAATAAGGTATATTCTACTTATTACGCATGCACAAACCAAACGCTGCCGCGTCACGCCAGCGGGAGCACAACGCATGTCTCGTGTGTGCCGCACGTGCAGGACCCGCCCCGCGCTCCAACTGGCATGGGGAAGTGGGCGTGTGCGTCCGTCCACGTGGAATAGGCCGTTGGAGGATGCGCGTACAGTGTCTACACGTCTGCGCATGGGATGTGCGTGGTGTGCACACGTCAGACGCATCTGGCGCATGTTAGCTCGGCTAACGTCATGCTGACGTCAGTCGTACAGATCCTGCTACAGTAAATTTTAAAAACACACACACACAAATTTTAGATTTTCTGTACGGGTATCCTGGGATGTTTTAGGTCAGTTTCCAAGTCCGGGGAATTAATAAAATGATTTTTTTTCCATTTTTCTGGATTTATTACATTAGTAATAAATTAAAGTTTAAATCCAGAAAAAGGAATTAGGGTATTCTGGATCTGATTTCAAGTGAATTTTCATACTTCGAACATCACATGAGGGAGATACTTCAAATTGGCGTGTCTCGGGTCTCATATTCAGGGTTCAGGATCGCATGAGGCCAATCGAAAAAGGAATTGAGACATTCTGAAGCCCTTTTTAAGTGAATTTTCGTGCAACGAACTTGCCATAAAGGAGATACAAGGGATTCTTGTGTCTCTGGTGGTCAGTTCGATATCAAGTAAGGCACGATAATCACCTTACTGAGATTTTTCTTTTACGAAAGTCTCAAATAAAGTTTTCAGATAATGTCTTCAGCACGGGTGTGTGACAATGAGACTGTACATTCAGGTTTTGCATTTATTGAAATTACATTATCACATACCTATTCCTATAAAGAATGTGAGGATAACATAAAGATGTATCCCTTGTGTGTGGACTTTTCGAGTGTTGATGAGAATGTAGTCACCATAGTGGCCTTTCGAGTTAGTATTTTGAATTGTTCTCTATGCACGTTAGGAGATGTCTCTGGTCTCATGTTTGGTGATTTTGCCCATAATTGTTGGTCTTACATGAGATTTTGAGATGTGCATAAAGGCATTTAATAGAGGAAAGTCGTTGCTTAAATGATCTATTCACCCACAGGTAGTAGTGTCATGAGAGTTGGTAATTTGTACTCTGATCGCTTTTATATGTGAAGGTCTAGTTACATATATTATGCATTCAGCCCATAGGTGTTTTATAATATGTGTGACCGGATTTTCAGGAAAGATACTGTTTAATGGCTTTGAGTATCGTTGTTATCCTACATTTGTGCTGATCTAATCAAAGTTACTATAAGGTCACCTTTTCGGTCAATAAAATTAGTGTCACCATTGGAACCTTGACCGGTTTCAATATAAAGAAGTAGACAGAGGATGTATTAAATGTTATGGAAATAGTTGAGATTGATATGGTCATACAGAGACATAGGTCATCTCCACCTACATCCATCAGCTCGAAAGCTCATAAAGCAGCTTTTAAAGCCCATAATTGATCTGACAGATTATGTCTGATAATCGTTAAGTAGATCCATACCTAACCATCTGCTTAGTGAACTTCTGGACATAGATATAACATAGTAATTTCTTAGAAATATCTCCTAGAGGTATATGTCTCATCTAGTGTTGAGAAAAATGCCTTGAATAAAGAATTATTCTCCATAAGGTGTACGGGAAAAGGGGAGTAAGAAGAACATATCAAGAATGATCCATCTTCACAGTAGACTGAAGATGTTAAACATTCTTCTTTCTAATGTCTTTATTATTCACTAGACTCTAAATACACTCCCTTCAGAGTTAAGCAAGCTGGTGATGACATATTATTCGTAGGATGAGGAATGTGACTTTAATGCTTTCATTTTCTATTGTATTGCTGAGGAGAAAAACTCAAGCTTGTTACTCCTGCAGCCCTCAATGCAACTAAAGGGAGGCAAAGATGAAGCACACTAAGATTAAAGGTAGAAAGACTGAATCTTCTCCACATGCTGATGCCGGTCAATTCAGTGCCAGTGAAGGTCTTAGGGACATAAAGAAACCAGCAGTATAAGGCCTAGAAGGAAAGACTGTGATCATTAGATAACTTCTTGGCTTGTCAATTTATGAATCTAATTTGCATTAGTCGCATTAAGTACTTGATGACTATATAGTGGAATATCTGATCAAGTTGCTTCCACGGTGCAAAGGGTTCATATTCAGGATAAAGCCAAATAAAAGGAAGGAGGAACTGATGGTTGACAGCAATGAAGAAGTAGAAGTAATATCTATAGGGGATGTATGTACTGAATCTTGTAGCAAGATTCATTTAGGTTTTTACACGACACATTTTATATATGATCTTTAGATCAATTTTGTACAAAGAAAGTTAATGTTTTGTATTTAATGCTTCTGTTGTACAGTTGTGTTTAATGCAAAACATAATGATACAACTTTCTTGTCATATGGTTTGTATAAAGTGTGTCTTATCCTAAATTAGATATACGTTTCTTCGTATCTTGCTTAACAAGTCATGAAATGAAAGACCCTGATGAATGAAAAGTCATACATGGTGTGACATAAAAGTTTAAGCTACATTTTCAGAGCTATGATTGAGAGATTGATTAAGGAAAACATTCTCTCAATTCTAGATTATAATGATATTGCAGGGGTAAGTTGACTAATAAGGATATTGAAGTCCACTTATTCTTCTGACTTGTTGAGTCTGATATATAAAAATATCAGAAGACCTTATACAGTTTCATTGTTCAATTCCAAACGTATTCTGAATTTGTCATAGTTATTCCCATTATGGTTATATGTTCTTGCTTAAAGACTGAAGGTTGAGAAATAATTGGGAAAATTCATTCAAAATGTCAGATCTGACCGTGGAGGAGAATATTATGGCAAACATGGTGTTTCAGGACTTGAAAAGGTCTGTTTGCCAAATATTTGGAATCGATTGGGATAGTGACTTGATTCACTATACCGGGTATTTTTAAGCAAAATAATATGTTGCCAAAAGGCATAATCTCACCCTAAAGGACTTGAAAAAGTCAACACAGAACAAGACTAATCTACCTAATTATCTAGAAGTGTGAAAGCTCAGTCTTACACATATTTGTGTGTGGGGTTGCCCTACTAAGGTAGTATAATCCTTATATCGAAAAATTACATACCCATTGTGCTCATTGCTATTTACTAAGATATCCTAACCACTTTAGAGGTTATAGATTTTACTGTAGAGAAGAAGGGAACAGAATAGTGGAATCACAAACAGTTAAGTTTCTGGAATAGTATGTCTGAAATGATAGTGGGTTCTTTGACCCTTAAGATGATAACAGGGTGGATGCTACAGTTAGTATGTATCTGCTACTCATACAGTTAGATGTGGTGGATTTAGGTTTTTGTACCGTGCCTATATAGGAACAGAAACCCATACTTGTACACACAGAGGTTCCTGGGGGTACAAGATCTAATTCAGTTATGAAAATCCACCAGAGTGAGATGACCTGTTATCCCATCTGATATCATAGTCTATTAGGTGAACAGGACTATGATATTAGACATATTAAAAATCCAGTTACTTTTACAGAAGCTGTTTCTATACCCACAGCAAAATTGTGGTGGGTTGTAATGACTTATGAGATACAAGCTACAAAGCATAGTAAGGTTAGGGAGTTAGTTGATTTTGCAATAGAACTGCAAAATTGTCAGTATAAAGTTTTAAGACCTATTCAGGATAAAGATGATCATCGGTTTATGAACTAGCTCAATTGCCTGATGGTTCACTCAGGGAGAACTATTGATTTTCTCTCATATCCTCGTAGGATACATTTTGAGTGATTATGGCCATGATGATGAAGAGTTACATCAGATGGTTGTCAAAACTACTTTCCTGAATAAAAACCTTTATAAAGTGGTCTATATGGTACAACCTGAAGGGTTTCAAGATCCAGATAGAACTGACATGATTTGCATGTTATGCAGGTCAATATGTGGTTTACATCAAACCTCCCAGAAGTGAAAACTTATAGTTAATAAGGTTATGACCTCTTTTAGCTTCATGGAAAATAAAGTTGAAAAGATGTTTGTACTATGAGGTTAGGGGGAGCAAAATTATCTTCCTATTGTTGCATGTGGACGATATATTGCTCACGTCAAATTACTTGATCATGTTGTATAAGCTTAAGCAACTTTTGGCCAAGAACTTTGACATAAAGACCTTGACATAGCATCTTTTGTCCTAAGTATTTGGATTTGCTGGGATATATCTTAACACTCATCATACCTCTCATAGAGAGTATACATGAAGTATATGTTACAAAGGTTTAATATAGTTAACAGTAAACCTGTGATAACACCTATCTCTCATAGTGAGAGATAATCTTTGACACAGTGACCAAATAATAAAGTAAAGAGAGAGGTTATGAGGAATGTTCCACGTTCTAGTACGGTTGATAGCCTAATGTATGCTCGGCTATGTACTAGGTAGGACATTGCATCTACTGTTTGACTATTTGGTCAGTATCTGGTCAACCCAGATATAGATCATTGAAATTCAGTCAAATGAGTGTTGAGATAATTAAAGAGAATCAAAGATTATATGTTGGCATATAGAAAAGTCAACAGACTAAACCTTATAGGGAACTCAGTCAAATTTGACTATGTGTCCGGATGATCAAAAGTTCATTTAAGGTTACAGTTTTAAGGTTGTAGATGGTACAATGTCGTGGAAGTGTGTCAAATAGACACGGGTGATTTCCTCGATCACGCATGCATAGTGCATGCTATTGAGTTGCTTCACAGACGGTTTAACTCAGAAATTTGATTTCTGAGTTATCTGTGGTTGATTCAGTGGCTAAACCCATTCAGTTGTAATGTGATAATCAAGCTTCTGTGTTGTTTAACATAACATTGAATATCACAGGGTCTTAGCATTTTGAGATCAAATTCTTGATCATGAAGTAGTTGATATGAAAAGGTGACATTAAGGTTTGGAGCATTTAAAGACTGAGTAATTATAAGTCGATTCTTTAACTGAAGGACTTTACCCACTTGTGTTTGGAGCACAAGTATAAAGTATGGGTGTTTTGAAGTCCTTAGACATTGTTAGTTAAAAGATCGTTATGTTTGCTCCATATACATTTATATGTTTTGATGTATTATGATGGTATGATGGTTCATCTATAAAGTTGATCATCGGTTATCCTCAGTAATACATGTTATCATACATTGTCATAATACGTATAAATGCCTTAAGATTTGTGTTGATCTTAAGCATTTTAAAGGTCATTGGGTGTTTATAAAGATTGACCTTAAGCCTATGTCATAAGACACATACAGTTTTATACGGATATATCCTTAAAGTTTGACATGACATAGGGGGATATAAGTTTTTAATCCCATAAAGGTTCTCTGATGCTATTTAGCATTCAGTTGGAGAACATAAAGGTTTTCTCTAATGCTGTTTAGCATATGGTGAGAGAAAACAAGTTTTCTCTAATGCTGTTTAGCATTTGGTGAGAGAAAACAGGATTTACCTGATGTAGTTTAACATAAAGCTGGAGAAATCGAGACCTACAGACGAAGATTATACATATTAGATCATAAAAGTATCATTGTAGACTGCCACGCTCTATTTTCCTATTCATGTTAGTAAGGTATTAGGTATACGTTATTGTATTGGATCTGTGTCACATATGACGCATGCATCTGATACTTTTCGGTATTGAAAGCCTTGTAAGACGGAATGCTGGGTTTTCATTATCTTTGGATCAAATGTTTTGTTTTTAAACTTAGTCGATTGATACAGTAGCCTATCTTAATCGAGTTTTTAAACTTGAGTCAAAACTGCAATTAAGTATTGTCCAAAGGGGAGAATGTTAGACAATTTTGCCCCTAAGGGCAATTTTGTCATTTTCCCATCAAGTGAACAACATTTAATTGCATTATTTGGTTTTAAATAAATTATCAGTTAAGTTACATAATTTGATCCAGATAAAGATAATAAATTGGCCCAATAAATGATCTAAATTAACGGGTCAAAGTTCGGGTGGAAAAATGGAATCAGCTTAGTGTGGAGCTGGTCTATATCGACCTTGTGATGGGGAAGCTTGATATGGAAGCTATATAAATAGGTTATGGTCTCCTATAGTTGCTCAAATCAATCGCGAGCATAAGGATTCTCTGACCCGTTAAGAGAGCTTGTGTTTTAAGAAAACTGTAGAAAGACCTTACTCGCGTCTTGGAGAGCGATTCCCTTAAAGACGGTGGTAGATTCGGGCTCGATTTGGCTTCAGAAAGCTCGGTTGAAGTTTCAGAACCAAAAATTAGGTATTTCCACGTTTCTTTATTTTTTTTCCCTTTCGCGTTCGATCTGGGATACGTAACTAAGGTAACGTTACGTATACACTTCATGGTTTAGAGGAAACCTACTGATTTATTATTTAACCAGTCAGTTTTCTTTCATAACAGCTAAAAACAACTAAACCGAAAACCAGTCCGATTCATACAAAACCCTATTGAACCAGCCAATCCGATTCAGTTTTTACATCATTGCCTATAGAGTCCTCAAATATCTCCTCGTCAAACCTTTATCTTATTGTAGTTACAAACTCTTCCTAGGTAATCTTCTTTTCCCCGTTTTTGCTTCGGCTTAAGAAATGGAACCATTCCTGTTAGACCCCGTTTTCGGAGTCTAACTCATGCTCTGATATTAAACCTGTTAGACCCCGTTTTCGGAGTCTAACTTGTGAGTCATAAAATGTGAGCGCAGCACTCTGAAGGGTTCTTATAACATCCCAAATATCCATAATTGAGTGCTTGACATACGACAATCCATTCTTATGTTCATATCCTCAATCATCATCCTAAGCACATCGCTAAATTTATCTCTTATTTCCATTACCAACTAAGTATATTTCAAGTTCCATTCAAGCCTAAATGTACCATAGATAAGCAATGATAAGCCCATAACTTATAAAATGTACATGATTTAGGATAAAAAGCATAACTTTCACTAGAGATATCAGATTAAGACTATTATAGGGCAGTTTTGAAGAGGACTTCGAGTTCTACAACTTTCATGAAGACCCCAAAGAGAGATTTTGCCATCTAGAGGGTCAAAAATTTTCACATTTTCATAACTGTCTCGAGAATGTCTGCTTAGAGGACATACGTCCCTTCAAACAGACATGAATTGAGCTGGGACACTAAAAAACCCGAGAAGGTCTGCCTAGCGGACATGAAGTCTACCCAACGGACATTTAAGGGTCAAATTCCAGATTTCTAACCCTTCAATCATATCTAACACCTCTCATGCATATCCTATCATTCCTACTTCAATTTCCTCATCATTTTCACCTCCATTCCAATTCAATATCAACTCAACATCATTAACAATCAAATCATAATCTATGATTGATCATCAACCCAAAAACATAACATTCAAACTTATACACATTCATTATAAATTTCTACATATGATCACACAAATACAACATCAACCATGTCAATACCTTCTTCAATAATTAAACACACATTCATCTCCCTTTATCACCTTCATTTCATCTCCAACTTGTCACACTAATTCTTCCATTTCAAAACACCATAGAACTCATTTTCTGTTAACTCAAGTAAAGAAAAGCTATAATGGGTCCAGTATGCACCCTATACAAAATAACTAACTTGTAAAAAGCATATCTCTCAACTCCAATGTCTAAAAATTACAAACTTTATATCATTGTAAAGTTAAAAGGATAAACTACAACTTCCAAGAAGATAACATTGTCCAAATCAGCCTAGATTAATACAGTTCTTCCCCTAAAGTTAGAACATAAAATTTTACCCTTATGAATGCTTGAAAATGCAACCTACAAACTTTGAGAGTCATGAGCAAAAACACAGTCATATTTCATTATCATCAAAAGATAAGAGTTTTACAAAGCTTTAATGGGCATTTCAAGACTCAAATACATCATTGGTCTCATAATCCAAAAATACAAAATATAAATATGATTGATACTTGAAATGCGACTAAAGCCTTGAATATTCCTACACTGCCTTAAAAACAAAAATATGCAAATTCGGAGTGTTGCCTTGACTCTCGGTCACTCAATCTCTTGCTCTTCACCCAGAGATGGGGAGGAATGAGGGTGAGCTTAAAAGCTCGTGGGTAACAAGTTTATAACCGGTAACAAGCAAAACTATTGTAAAATTCACAATGCATCATAAAACACATATTTCCAAATTCTTAATTTATCAAACACTTTATAAGCAACCCAAATCATGCATTCGATAAACTTGTCAACACATAAGCACATTAAAATGGTTTGGGAGGTCCATAAATAGAACGAGCTAACACATTCCTATGTAATGGTCCTGCGTAGTCGTGAACAGAACGAACTAACATAATCCCACATAGTCGTTTTTGCGTAGTCGTAAACATGAGGGAGTCCTTGAAGAAGCTCCATGCCACTTGCGGGCAGGCGGGAGAAGCCTTTAGTCAAAGTGCATTTGACATATAGAGTGGACTAAACCAAACCCACATAACATGTATTTCATAACTTGTAAACTTTTTGCCCAAAATGGCACTTTTTGAAAACATAATTTTCATAAGCATGATATTTTTCAAATACAATTTCCATCATCATTTCATAAATTATTGTAACACCCCACTCCCGCTGGACCCGAACCTGATATCGATAGTGATATCCGAATCTGTGCCCCGCGAGGGTGGCGTGTCACATCACTTAACACTTGAACCTCGGTATATAT
>JAOQML010000001.1:20788452-20820421 GCA_027568935.1 Erythroxylum urbanii
ATGTTGTTTAGCATATGGTGAGAGGAAACAAGTTTTCTCTAATGTTGTTTAGCATTCGGTGAGAGAAAACAGGATTTCTCTGATGTAGTTTAGTAATGCAGTTTAGCATAAAGAAATCAAAACCTATAAACGAAGATGATACATATTAGATCATAAATGTATCATCGTAGTCTGCCACACTCTATTTTTCTATTCATATTAGTGAGGTATTAGGTATTCGTGATTTTATTGGATCTGTGTCACACATCATACATGTATTTGATACTTTTCGGTATCGAAAGCCTTGCAGGATAGAATGTTGGACTTTCATTATCTTTGGATCAAATGTTTTGTTTTAAACTCAGTCGACTAATATAGTAGCGTAGCTTAACCAAGTTTTTAAACTGTTTTTAAAGTTGAGCCAAAACTGCAATTAATAATCGTCTAAAGGGGAGATTGTAAGAAATTTTTGCCCCTAAGGACAATTTTGTCAATTTCCCATACAGTGGACAGTTATTAATTTTAATTTGATTTTTAAATAAATTATCGATTAAGTTACGTAATTTGATCCAAATAAAGATAATAAAGTGGCCTAATAAATGATCTAAATCAATGGGTTGAAATTCAGGTAGAAAATAGATTCCTTTTAGTATAGACCTGGTCCATATCGGCCTTGTGATGAGAAAGCCTGATATGAAAGTTATATAAATAAGTTATGGTCTCCTGCAGTTGCTCATATCAATCACGAGCATAAGGAAAGAGAGCTTGTGTTTTGAGAAAACTGTAGAAGGACCTAAACTACGTGCCGGTGAAGACTTTCCTTAAAGGTACTGGGAGATTGGAGCTCGTTTGGTGCCCGAAATCAGATTCAAAATCAAAGATGGAACCGAAATTAGGTATTCCGCATTCTTTCATTTTTAATCCTTTCACGTCCGATCCTAGATACGTAATAAGATATATTTTACGTATTACAAGTCTACCATCATCTGCACTTGCATATAGTCAGAAATGCGCTCTTTGATTGTTTGGGAACTTTGACTAAAATGATTAAATAGGTGATCTGAAGTTACCTGTAAAGCTTCTTAATTCAAGAACCTTAAAGGAACAAATTGTTAGTATATATATATAACGTATACGTATGTTATATACGTTAATATCCCTTCTTAAATTCAAAGTGGTAAGAAACTAAACATCTTGAGTTTAGAAATAAGTTTTTAAAATTGTTAAAATGGATGAGATTTGATAAAAATATATGCGATTTGAGACTGTGATGAAGTAGAAACAAATTAAATAGTGCCTTAGAGTATCATAGTATCATATAAGGTGATAATCAATCTTAACATATTTGATACACTCATACAAAATTATTATGAGCAATTTGCATAACATTATAATTATCACAAAAGAGGGGAGTTACATAACAAGAGGAAATACTCATATTTTGAAACAATCATATCTTGAATTTTATATTTTGTTTTCATACTAATACTAGAGATAGGTATTTGTTTCTTATTACACTACAAATTGATATATGTGCCAAAAACGAAATAATATTAGTTGAGTGTAGATCAACTAGATCTTCAACCTAATCAGCATCAGAGTATACTCATAACTCTAATGGAGATGAATGACAAAGTGAAGACATGAAAGAGAGTGCCTTTGATATACCTAAGGATATAAATAATATTGAAGGGCAGAGTTATATGAGATTCTGACAAAAATTAACTGACAATGTGAATAATATGATTTAACTCATGGAGCTTTAAACAAATGTTGAGATTGAGACCCCAGATCTATCACTTGATGAAGATGTTAAAGGTTGATTCAAATTAACATGTGTTTATTTTTCAATTTGACTGAGTCCTTCAAATTTCAGATTTGTATTCCACGATTTTCTGGTTTTAGTTGGTTAAAGATAGTGTTAACAAATTTGATTGTAGTTGAGAAATTTTAGGCTTGTTCAGTTTCTTTTAAACCTATAAATAGGCACTTTCAGATGTTGAATAAAATTAATCAGAAGTCTTCTGCTTCGTTTATCTCTTTGTCCTCTGCTTCATTTGTCTCTTCTTTTCTTTCCAACATGGTATCAAAGCTCCAGTTATTATTAGGCTTATGACGATTTAGTAGCAATATGAGATCAAACAATTTCTCTATTCCAATTCATATTTTCAATGGAGAAAATTACCACTCTTAGGCTATTAAAATGAAGTCTTACTTGCAAGTTGTTAGTTTATGGGAGGTCATTGAAAGTGAGTTTGAGTCTACATCTCTTCCACAAAATCCAACCCTAAACCAAATAAAGAAGAATGATGAAGAAAGTTAAAAGAAACCAAAAAGTCTATTTGGTCTTTATTTGAATGTGATGGAAGGAATTTTTACGAGTATAATGGCATGAGAATCTCCTAAAAAAGCATAAGAGAAACTAAAAGAAGAATTTAAGGGTAACACTCACACTAAGGTGATGCAAATTTTGAATCTCAAAAGAGAATTTGAGATATCAAAAATTAGGAATTATGAAGGTGTCAAGAAATATGGGAGCAAACTTATGTCCATTGTCAATCAAATCAAGTTATTTGGTGAAGAATTTCCCACTCAAAAGGTTGTAGACAAGCTTCTAGTGACACTTCTCGAATCCAAAATTTTATATCTGAATTTTACTAAAGATCTATCAAATATAACCTTTGCAGAGTTACTAAACGCTCTTCAACTTGTAGACCAAAGAAGAATAATGAGAGATGGAGAAAACGGTGATAAGGTTGAAGAAGCATACATGGTCAAGAGTTCCTCTTTAAAGGAAAAAGTAAAATTCTCGAATGTACAGATTATAAGAAGCCCAACCATGAAGAGAAGGATTATTGGTACAAAGGAAAACCACAGTACTTCAAGTGCAAGAGATTTGGGCATTTACAAAAAAACTACAAATTTCAAAATGAAGAAGAAACAAACATTGGCACAGGTGACACAAGAAGAAACTCTTTTTTAAAATTATTGATGAGAAGTGCACCATAGAGAGATGTGCTCCAATATCTATAAGTTGATGATAATGTGCACTAACAAGTTTGAATGCAATGATGAGAAGTGCATTATATTAGGAGAGAAGTGCTCCATCCATAAAATTTTAAATCAAGGGGGAGTGTTGAAGGTTGATTTAAATTAACATGTGTTTATTTTTCAATTTGACTGAGTCCTTGAAGCTTCAGATTTGTATTCCATGATTTTCTGGTTTTAATTAGTCAAAGATAGTATCAACAAATTTGATAGTAGTTAAGAAATTTTAGGCTTGTTCAGTTTCTTATAAGCCTATAAATAGGCATTTTTAGATGTTGAATAAAATTAAGAAAAAGTTCTCTGCTTCATTTGTCTCTTCTTTTCTTTCTGACAGAAGAAACAAGTCGAGAATAGCGAATCAACGTGGTTTTGGTTTTATAATTGGTGTGAGATGAGTCTACTTATTAACAGGCATGAACTTCTACATTTGCTACTCCGAATACGTATTCAAACAAGAGTAAGCTCCATAATATTTGTTGGTCGTTCAATTTGCAACTTTCGTGGGGTGGCTAACCTTATTACTTTACTCCCTGATTCTACACTAGTTGGACAGGAGGGTATAATTATATAGACTGATACTTGCTTCAAGGAATTTTGTAATAAATCATGCTTTGCCATTTAAGGTGTTGCTACCTAAAGTCACTTGGTTTGAAATTATTTGACTGAACACATTATCCCCAAAGTCAGCCTTTATATGTTGGCTTGTAATGAAAGATAGGTTCAAAACAAAGGCTCGATGGTGTGAAAATGCCACCAATTTTGATGCCACATGCTCTTTAAGTGCAACAGAAGGTGAACCCGTAACTATTTATTTTTTCAATATCGTTTTTTACATGTTATTTGGAGCAAAATGCAACACATTATGCAAGTATTCTCCCCCAAGATAATTGGGAAAATGTAGAGTGATGGACTACAAACATGATCAGTCACTTATGACAAGATGAGATTGTTCACCAAACCGCTTTTTGTTGCACAATCTATTCTATAAGGAAGGAGCGAAATTGTCATTTGTATACCGGAAAGGCAATGGAAATGCATCAACTAGCTGACAATATTTTGTCCTGGATAAGGGAACTCCTTTTGGCCAAAGAAAAACATCTCCACCTTAGTTCAAGTATAAGGGGACGTTGGAATGTCTATTGACAAGAGATTTTGGAAAATGGCGTTCTCCACTATGCATTATTATGGTAAATGCTGGTTGTTTTCTTTGTTGGTTATCTGATTGTTGACTACATATAGCAGCGTTGAGTGCGAAAGACTAACCATGTTAATGTAGCTACTATGTTTTGTATGGCATCTTGTGTTTTTCGTTCTCTGTGCTAATTTTGCAACAGGTTTCGTGAGCAATTTTCATATTAATTTATCCTACATATCTCGGTAACATATATGAGATTAGCTCTTCTCAACTGTTGATATTGTAATTAAGGTCTTATGCCTTTGTGATGTATTTTTTGTCAAGCTTAGCATGAGCTAATACAAAATTATTTTTTCTTTAAAAAATATGAATAATATGATTAATATTAGGACGAGAGGCAATAAGGTATACAAGACTTCTAACTAATTAGCAATAAATAGTACTACAGTTAAGGAGAGTCCCATTAGTAGCAAAAAGATGGACATTGGGTTTAAGTGAAGTGTGTTAGTGATATTAACAAAAGAGATAATATCGATGGCATATTTTGCATATGATAGACAATAGCCAAATTTATTAAATGAAACTTTGAGACTTGAAAATTAACTCATATTACTCAATTCATCCCAAATTATAGATGTAAAAAAGATTTCGGAAGGAAAAACCTCTTAAGTATTATCATCAATAATTATCATGTTGTTAATATAAAGGAGAAGATGAGTATATCCTTGAGGTTTTTTGTGAATGAACAAAGCATATTCATATGAGATACATTGAAAGACAAATAATAATGGAGCAAAATTTAGCAAACCTTCTTCTTAGTTGTGTTTTGAGAGGTACAAGTCTAATAAAAGGAGGTTTGAGTGATAATAAAAACATTAATCGATAAAATAAATTTTTTCATTTGAATGGTGTTTAGTTAGATTTCTTCTACAATTAATTCTTTTATTACTATATTAAAGCTTAGAAGAGATCTTTAATGAATAAATGAGCAATTGATGGACTCAAACTCATCTTTAAGAGTCATCAATAGGTGTCAAATATGCTTTCGGAAGATTAGCATATATGGTAACATCTTACGCATTAAACTAACTAGGGTCTCCAAGTGCCAACCGATCTTAAAACTCTTGTAATTTAAACATATAATTATGAATAGTTTGAGTAGGTTATTGTTACATGCAATAAAATCATCTATAGAGTTGAAATTAATTAACATCATTAAATACAAAATAATAGTCTTTTAAAGGATCTGATACCTTCAAAATGTCAAAAAGTAAGCTAGATTACTTTAGCATAGGTATAGGAAACTATGTCAAATTTAAAGATTCATAACATCCTAAGATACTAGATGTTCTATAAATGTATAATCTAATTCATTTAGCCTTCAAATAAGTTTGAGTATTTTTTTCAATAACAATACCCCAAAATAGTTTATCTTTAAGATAGTCACACATTTTCTTAGCATACAAATTATAATTAGATCTATCAAAGATGGCATTAATTGGTTGAGGAATATATTGATAAAGCTTAAAAGTATGCATAAAGCACACAAAAACACAAAAATAAAGAAACTTGTTTGGAAGATTGGAGTTAGATTAATTGGACCCTAAAGATACTTAAAAAACCTTATAGAACGGTCTAACTTGAGAAAAAATTGAAAAGAAAATAGTTGAACTGGTCGAGTGATAACATAGGATGCTGGTGTGGTGCAATAATGTGACATCTAACATGGTATAGGTGGGACCTATTGTTAATGTAGCAGTCCTACGGTAAAAGTTGATGTGAAAATGTAATATCATTTTAGGTTGATGTGGCAACTGACATATCTAATGATGTGGATGATGATGTGTCACTACTCATTTTGGATAATTGAGATTTATGCTTCTCAATAACGCAAGCTATGGTGATGTAGAAATTTTAACTTGATTTTAGGAAAAAACGCTCACGAAGTGTCGGCATGCCGGAGTTCGTACTTCGTAGATATTTTGGGATTTGGATTAAAAAGAATAAAGCGTGATCAATGTATGGAAGTACACAAGGGCTTTCAGTAATCAGTACTTGGTCCTAAAAGGTCCAACAAAAGAAAAGCTTCAAACGCACCACAGCCACAACTTCGGTGGTTGCTTTGGTCCACAGTGCTTTGCTGTATCTTTCAGAGTTGTTGGTTTTGATTCGTAACATCCAAAGCCTTATCTTCCGAACTCACCTCATGGATTCTCCGCCAATCACTCTGGTTTCTGTGCAGTCCTCACAGTATGTACTTACACTTCTTCATTTAAGCTTCTGGTATCTTCTCCTAATGAAACCTTATTATTCTCTCTTTTTTTTGTCATGTCTCTCTCCTCCTAGACTTTTGTTTCAACTCAACATTTCCTGTTGAGTGTTCAGGATTTTCTTCTTTTTGTTTACAGGTATTTTTAGTTTGACCAGTTCGGGTTTTTCATGTACTCTTTTAGCACTGTAAGTGAATCGCAGTGGGTATCTCTCTATCTTACTAAGGGCCGGTTAGTTCATTCCTCTTAGATGTGAGAGGTATAGAGTTATACCGAAAAGTGGATTTCGAAAAAATTTTCTTTCAATCATAATAAATAACCAACCAACATTTTTCATTCCGTAGCCATAGATTCATCCCCAAATCTCTTAACCAAGCACCCCTTAATTTTGCATCTTTCTTGCTGTCTTACAGTTCTGCAGTGAGAAGAGAAGGTATAAAGTAGTGGTTATCTTTTGGGAGCAGCAAAAAGGTTAGGGTCTTGATAAAGAAACTGGGGATCTTGCTTAAGGGGAGATGAAGATCCAGTGTGATGTGTGTGAGAAAGCTCCAGCTACAGTGATTTGTTGTGCGGATGAGGCTGCACTTTGCGCGAGATGCGACATAGAAGTGCATGCTGCGAACAAGCTTGCTAGCAAGCACCAGAGGCTTCTACTTCAGTGTCTCTCCAACAAGCTGCCTCCTTGTGACATCTGCCGAGTAATCTACAACTTTCATTTGAGTTCTTTATACTGCGTTGGATTTTTGAACTCCTTTCAGTCATTAGAGTCCGGTTTAATCTATCTGTATCATAGATTTGGCGTGGAAAATTGATATATCTTAACTATCCTAAAAGTATAAACCTTGCTTCTCACATGTCCTCATCAAGTATAGCATGTTCCACCCGCACTCTCATCGTGCTTTCTTGATGCAGTGACACAATGGTGCTAACACTTCTATCGGTAAATTTGGAAACTGAAGGGAATCTAAGTCTAGTTTTTGATGTTCAAAGTGAAAGTATCTATATTGAGATACCCAAATTTTGAAGAATTGTATCCATCATTCGGGATGAATTATTATTATTTTTTGCATATACTTATTGGTTGACTGTCAAGATATTATGCTAAACTATTATGTTCTTGATGGATTTGGTCTAGTGTACTTTTTAGGATACTTATCAAGGAAGTTAAACATAAGAAAAGTTGGGGGTGACAAAAAGAAATTGAGAGGATCTAAAGATGAAAATCATATCAATAGTGTAATACGTGTTGCCTATGTGTTTTATTGGTTTGTAGACAAGTTTCAAGTGATTTGATCTTTACTGAGCCTTAGTATATGCTTGAATTCTTACATGACTAACTATTCTGTCCCTTCCAATTCTTCAATTTCAATACTTGCAGGAAAAGTCAGCTTTCATCTTCTGCGTTGAAGATAGGGCCCTATTTTGCCATGACTGTGATGAACCAATCCATTCAGCTGGTAGCCTTTCTGCTTATCACCAGAGATTTCTAGCAACTGGAATTGGAGTGGGGCTAAGCGGGAGTTGCACCAAGGACATTGAAGAAAGACGTTTAGAGCCACCAAATCAGAGCACACAACCAACTTCCAAGAAAGGACCTGTAAAACAGTCATCAAGCATTACCTCTCAATGGTCTGTTGATGATTTGTTACGGTTTACAGACTTTGACTCGTCTCCCGAAAAGGTAAAAGCTATAACTCATGCCCATATGCGTTGGTAAGGCTTGAAGACTCCCAGGCTACTTCACTTCATCATATTATCTTTAACATTTGTGTTCTTTCACCGTCCAGAAAGAGCAGCTCGATTTGGGAGAGTTCGAATGGCTGCCTGACATGGGCCTTTCTGGTGAACATCTTCCTCAAGAGGTTTTGACAGCAGCTGAAGTTCCTCAGCTGCCGATATCTCCATCAACCAATATCACATCAAACAGATCCGCCAAATCCGACATGCCCTATAAGAAGCCTAGATTTGAGATTTCAGATGACGATGATGAATATTTCACTGTCCCGGATCTTGGACAAAACTGAGAACAAAATTTCTCGTTCCAGTTAAGTGGTTGACTGAACACCTCCTATTTTCTTCAGTGCATTCTATAGTGTATTTATGTATGTATCTATACATGGAGGATATAAGGTTAATTTACAAGGTGGATACATCTGATATAAGTTGTTCTGCTTTTGAAAAATTCTATATTTTATTATACCTGTGCCTCCAATATACTTGTATATAATTCTATATTTTAGCTCAGCGCCCTTGCCAATTTAACTCGAACGCTATAATACGTGTTTCATGCCTGGCTGTGATTATGTTTATCTACAACGATTCTGTTTCATCTGGGAACTGGCTTCCTGCAAACTCATCCTCTCAGCACATATTTCTCCTGTAAAGGTCCTCCAACGCCTTACATGGTTAGATTCGATTCACAACAGGCTTACGGGTATATCGTTAGCCAAGAATTCTCTATTCTCACCTTGCCACATGTCTCGCGCGTTAATGATTCAGTCAACCACTTCCCAGCTATAATACCATCATAACTAAAACACAACCAAGCCTATGGTCCAACTCCTCCAGAATATGGGGCAACACCAGACTAGGCAATTCTCGGATAACCCGTTCTTAGACAGCAATCTTCTAATGGAAATAGAGGCAACCTTGCCAACAATATGTTTAAGATTTCTATTGGAAGTTGCATGTTGGACGATTGCCTCCGAAGGATGGCAATACCAGCGTCAATGTCAGTGTTTTTACTACGTAAGTTCTGACTTAACAATCAAATGAAGGTATATCAGGTAGGCCTAAAAGAAATAAAGCATGTCATCATAACACATAAGAAATTATATACACTGAAAAATTTTCCCATTTGCCCATACGATTAACCATGATGGTGCAGCTCATTTTCGAGCGCATCTATATCATCATTCTCTCTTCATATATTAAGTACAGCAAAATTTTTCTCTGACATTAAAAAAGCTCTACACAGTATTGTTTCTAGCTACAACAGAAAGGAATGCAGTTTAGAAAAGCCAATAGACACTGATATTGCCAAGCCACATGAAAAGTGGGAACTGAATCAATGCGATGAAGAGTAAGAGATAATGATTCCTGCTTGAATCATAGCTTCTCACCTCCGCAAAAAGGACTCTCTTCATTGTCTTTACCAAGAAAATTCCCATGCATAAGCAGGCCCATGGCATCAAAAAGTAGTAAGAGTACCGAAATAGGATTTTTCCAATGACAGCAAAGCAAATCCCGGTGAATGTATAACCCCCATATGCTACAATGTCTAACATCGGTGCCTCCGCACTACCCAGTGAAAGAAGTATTAGCTTCAGCAGCGCAACTTGTGAAAACCAGCCGAGCAAACCCTTGATAAACAACCAATTTAGGGCCTCTGGACTAAGCCTAACAACAAAGTGAAAATGAAACATGAAACAATTAGAAAGGCAATAAGTGCCAAGAATAAAAAGTAAAAGTAAACATCTCAAAACATGCGTTTGTCAGGAATGCATTAATTAGCACTTTGGAGTGAAAGAACACACACAACACAAATAAATGTAGATGGATGCACAAGGAAGGAAAGACAAGAAAGACATAAGAACAGGAATCAAGAACTATTATGGTGATGACATTGAAGTCAAACCAATAATAAAACAGATGTAAATGCAACAATCTATCTACTGCCGCAGATGCTACTATGAATGCAATTGATAAGAAGATCCCAAGCTCAAATGTCTTTTTCCCACTTTTAGGCATGGCAATAGTGTTAAAGATTTACTTTGCAATATGAAAATTAGAACATCTAAACAAATATGTTCCTTACCTCTTTGCAATCCAAGCCTAAAGATGAAGCTGGCTAGTGAACCAGGATTATAATCACACAGAATCATCCTATGTAAAAGCTTCAGAAAACTTGAGCAACAATTATGAGAGGACTGACATACAAGGAAGAAAGAACTGCCACTTGAAAATAGAATGGTGTGGATGGCAAAAAAGGAAAGAAAGAATCAACTAGGTTGCAAGTTAATCCATTATCTAGTAAGATCTGAATAAGCCCATCCAAAAGTATGACACACTTACTTCCCATGCAATCCCAATGAAAAGCCAGCAAGCACAACATAGGTACCAAATGCCATGAAAGGAATGTACAAGTCTGGTGCATTTATATCATAGATTGGAGGTTTATAGGACAGGCGGCCTCCTACAGGCTCAGTTATCCGTGTCCAGTGCCCCTGCAGAAAGAGATAAGAACCAGAAAAAACAAAAACCATCCTTCCAAACAAACAAAATATAAGTACGACTTACTCTGTGTAGAAAAGGAAATAGGACAACCTTCAATTTGTTCCTCACATAGTGGTCATTCACTTGGAAATAGTACTGCGGATCAGAGAGGTACTGACATATCTGAGCATTCAAAAGAAAACAGGGAGCTAAAATCACATATCATATCAAGTATAGTTTAACTTTCGTGTAAGAATACAATACTTCAGCAAAAGATGTCACACATCTTTCTCGAGGTAACACACAACACTTCAACCGCTTCATGATACTTAAATGATGGTGTTATCATGTCCCAAAAAATTAAACCCAGAAAGGCCAGAACCTTACAACTAATAAAACCATTTTCATTTCATCACAACTTGTGTTAGATAGTCATGCATGCTAGTAGAGGAGACAAAATCAGGAGGGGAAGAATTTGAAAAGAAAAGATGCAGCAGCATCAACATGAATTCCTAATCAACTAAAATTTACAAGGAATCTGCCAATAGATCTTAGTAAGTATTCATTCCATTTTTTTTAATGGCAATCTATTGGGCTCCGTATTCTTTTCTTGCAATTGCCAACCCCGACATATTCAGCCACAAGCGAACTTAATTATCTCCTACATACTAGCACTTGAGCTAGACATGTTTTTCCTCAATAAGAAGTCCCTCAAATGGGCCGACAACAAATGAGAAACAAGAAATATGGGATGTAGGACACATCCATAGCAATTTGAAACATGTTAAGATAAAAATGTGATAACATCTTCTTGGCTAACTAGGCAAAAATGCAGAACAAAACAAATGAAGATTAAAAAAAAAAAAGATGAAAAAAAACATAAACTTCAAAACTGTGGAAGTCCAAGATCAAAGTTATTGATGCCATGACAGAAGCTACGGCAACTCAACAAACATAGGAATGTTAGTGCATCTTAAGCTCCAGAAAATATTAATTAAGTAAAATTGAAATATACAGGAAATTAGTTCACCACATGGCACTGTCCAAGTACAACCATCCCTTAGTTGTGAAAGCGATCAACAATTTTGCATAGGCAAATGAAGCCCCTAGAGTGCAAAAGAAATGATATCTAACATTTAGCAATAGTATGAAATATCAAACAAAAAGCACTCCATGATGGAAACCAAAACCAATAACTATTGATGGCCCAATCACACTTACATTGCTTTGGACATACTCAGAGCTGGATCCTAAAATTTTCTCTCCATACGCACCAAGTCCACCTGTAACCAATCCTGAACTAGCTCCATAGAATGCATTGCCAAACGGATTAGGCTGCGAGTTTATTGGAGGTCTTGGCACCCCAGGCTGGGGGCCTACATTGTTATACATCCTGTAATCACCAAATAAAAATGAATATAACAACTGCAAAGAGAGAAGTGAGAATACTTTCACTTTCACAAATATACCGGCAACAAATATCACCAAGTTCAATCATAAAAGGAGATATTGCAAACAGTACTTTACCAAAAGAGTCTGATTAATTTTCAGCAAAACCGCTCACATTACACGAGCAAATTTCAAACTTAAAAGGAATAACCCTGATTAGGATGCATATTATTAATTCAAAACAGAATTTTTAGAACTTTTCTCAGATCAAAATTTCCTGCAATTTGCAACTTCCTTTTTTTCACTTAGGAAAACACTGCTAAAGCACGCAGAACCTTAACAACAAAACCGAAGTAGGCGTCATTCCAGTAATTTCACCTCTGATCGTCCAACTAACAAATCTCGACTGAAGTCCTAATAGCTACCGTCACGTACATATATCATAGCCGCTGGTGAATTCAAAAAGAAAGCAACAAGAAACATACATAAATAATGAGATCGGAATCAGACGGTTAGTGGTCGTTGGCGAGATGGATCTGAACTACGGCGAGATTCAGTGACGTGGATGTCCGACGGTGCTATATTTCCGATCTGAAGTACGCACCGTTAATAAAGGGAATGCCCGTGAATGACAAATAAAATGGAGAAATTTTAACCGATATCATGCCTTTGGCACGTGATGCGCACGCCCTAAAGATGGAAATGTTGAGATTTAGGTATTTTTAATATATCAATTTATGTGTCAAGCTTAAGTTAACCTGGGCTGAGTTTGGACAGTTCAGGTTTAAATTTAATTAAAAAAAAAATATTATTTTATACTTTTATTTTTTTTAAAATTATTTGAAAAAATTAGCGGGCTAGCTATTACCATCCATATTTCTCCAATCGTGCATTGTTCCACCAATCATAAAATTTTCCTCTTTTTTCTGAGTTTTTTTGTCACAATTAAAAAGGATCTATTTGATTAAATTTATTTTAAGAATAAAAATATAAAAGCCCAAATTAGTCCTATGCACCTTAGTTCTCAAACTTACATTTTTATCAAATTAATTTTAAAGTTGTTTAAAGTTTCTCATTAGAACTTTAATTCACAACACACAAAGTTTGTGATGCACACTCTGTCCATACAATATGAAATTCGTTAAAAAGGAGAGTTATTAGGATATTTTAGTATTTTTATAAACTATACTAACGAACTTCATCTCCATTTTATCGTCCTTCCTTCATTTTCTACCCCACAGTTTATAGTCTCTCCCTTGACTGTCTATCTATGTTTTCAAGCTTTTTGACTCTCTCTTAACACTCCTTCTAGTTTGCTAGCTTCCTTTCTCTCTCTCCACTATCCATCATCTTCTTCTTCTTCTCAGTCAACAAAGATAAGATCGATCTAGGTTTTGAAGATGATAAACCATTGATTCTGTTGTTCTCTTGCTCTCGTCAAACCTGAGTTTAGGTGATGATTAATCTTCTTCTAATAATGTATGCACAGTTATTGTTTTTTTTAACTCTTTTTAAGTCTATATAAATTGTTAGTTTATGCCCTACAGCCAATGGTTTTAGTTGTAGTTTGGTGAAAATTATTTAAAGACATTCTTTATCTTATACATGTTTAGATGTATATGATAAAGTCAATGAGATAGTTGTACATTGCACATGAAATTGTAATAAGATTATAATTATGATATTCATATTGTATTTATGTATTATCCCTCAATTATTTGTAGTCATTGTTCTATTAAGATTGAACATTAATATAATGCAATAAGACTAGCACATGTTGTGTTTTTCTTTATGAAAGAAGTTGTAGATCTTATAGGTTAAGATATAGAGATACTTAAATAAACGTGTGGGTACTTGTTAGAAAATAAGTTCACTGAACAAACCTGATATGAGAAATCTATTTGGAACATTACTTACATTTCTATAAAATTCTCATTGCGATCATTGTATAAGTGATCTTTTGACTTGGGTCTCCAAAGTTATTTTGTATAGGAATTGTGATGTTTTGATATTACTTATGACCTATTTAATCATCGTTCGATCAATTAGTAGTCATTAGATGTATCATCAATTATATGGAGGTAGTTGTTTGATTAAAATAGGATTCATCACCCTAAAGTAATTACAAATATTATTAATTGAATCGATAGATAATGGCGAAGAACTAATATGATTGAACTCAAAAGAGTAGACATTAATTTCATGCTCTGTCTAATTAGAACATTGTATGATGAAATGATTGAATTATATGGAAAAAATCATGCACAAAAATATTAGTCAAAAACACTTTGACATTTTTAAATATTTGGGTGGTTATGACGCATTGCTAGACGTCAATCTTGATTTATACTTATAAAATTTTTTAATTGGAGAATTAAAGATAAATTAGAAGGAGTTTTAATTTATCTAATTCTAACTATGAATTAGAATTAGAATTTATAATCATTACCAACATATTTAAGAACCTAATAGGTCTCACATATAGAATGAGTTGAAGAAAGTAAAGTTATTTTAATCATGTTGAATTTGATCATAAAGTTAGAGAACCTTTATGATTAAATATGAGATATTTAATAAATAAGGATCAATATGTGTTATTGAATCTAATTTGGGCAATATTGGTATTTAATTAAAATTATTTGTGATTCTAATAAAAATTTAATTGACATTAAACTAATTTCAATTAAATTACTAAAACATTCAAAATCTAGTTTAAATAGGCTTAAGCTCTAATGGAGCTAGCATTTCTTGCTTAACCCTTTCTGTAATAGTTACATAGTTCTTTCAACTTATATGTAGATATCGTTAGAGGACGGACATTTGTACGACTATGGTGGTTGAGACGAATCGATTTTATAAACGGTTCGAGTGATACGACAAGAAAATGATCAAGCTTTAAAATAAGGTACAAAGTTAGATTCATGCTTTATTATGATTTATGTGTTAATCATTTTATATAATTAAATTAATCTTGATTTTCGGGAAACCAATTTGTGAAAAAAGTTTCACAATTATCCGCTGTTGATAGAGATCTGATCTCAGCCCAATTTCCCAACATAAAGTTGTTGTAGACTAGTTATATTGTTTGCAATGCCTTTGTCTCTTTATAATCTTTGTAGGTTAGTTATAATCTTTGTAATGCTTCTGCTTAAATTAATTTAACTTAGGTATCTTGAATCATTGAAGTTGTTGTATGAAGAGGGATATACACTAATATTTGATATTTAATTGGTATAAGTTTTTTCAATCATAATGAATGGCGAATCTTCCAGATTAACTATAGCAAGATGTAAAGAAAACTGATATGATAATTATCGGTCATATGGAAGTTGAAACTCTTTGATGACTTCTTGGACTAATGACAATTTGAGTAGACGATTTTATAGATGCCTTAATTATATAATAGTTTAATTATTATTAATAAATAGTTGTTATTTGACAATAAATAAATTTTGTTACTATATAGTTGTAAGAAGGGGTATGCAATTTTTTCCGATAGGTGGAACGAGATTTTACTGAAAAGGCGAAATCTATTACAAATAAATTGATAATTAAGAATAAAAAGTTAAAACTTGAGAACAAGAAGTTAAAATATGGCAAATGCATGGATATATGCATGCGCTATATGGTGAATTGGTTGAATTAAAAGTGGTGATGAAATATACAATATCTTAGGTAAAAGACTGTAAAGGAAGATATTTTATTATAGAATATATGCTATGGTATTGGTAAATCTATTTATTAAAAAGTTGAAGAATATGAATTTCATAACTTTGGTGTTGCATCATAGTAATTTATTAGTAATGTTCTATTAGATTGAAAACCTTGTGCAAGTTGTATGGACCAATATATGATTAAATTTCCTAGTTATTTAAGCTTAAGAATCAAAAAATTAATTCAAAACTTCTTTTGTATAGATCATTTGCAAGAAGATAATGTTTGCTAGCGTGATGGAATTTTCTTTTTTTAATAAAAAAAGTTTAATTGATTGATTATAAAAATGAATGTAATGCAATAAGACATAATGTTGATATAAATGGTGATACCGTCTGATAACAAATATAGTTAGATTGAGATAAGATGATAATAGTGATTCATTGCAAATGTTCTATTAACTAAAAATGTCAATTATCCATTATTTAAGTAATGAAAGGGGATTTTTCCAAAAAAAAAGTAATGAAAAGGGAATATAATGGAGAAGATAATAAATATATGCATTTTTGTATCAATAAAAAAATATATGCATTTTTAGTATCAATATCAAAGTTTACCAAAAATTAGTGAGTCATCTCAAAGAAGTTATCATCATTATGCATTATCTCATTCATTTATGAATGCCCGATTTCAATAACAAGAATTTCCAATAATAACTTCCTTTTAAATAACTTCATCTCAAAGTTGTAAGCTAATTCCAATAACAAGGAAGTATCGTTTAACTAACTCCAAAATATAACAACTAATTGTAAATTAAGTCCAATGCCAAAAAATTCATTTATAATAACTTCGTAATGGAATAAGTAATCATTGATTCATAGCAATCCAAATTCGTAACAATACGAAAAAGAATAATAATAGAATTTATAACAAGTTTAAAATTCAAGTTTAACTTGAGTTTAAGGCTGAATCCGTAAGCCTTCTTCTCTTTGTTTCCCTGTGAAGTAATGTTATTCCTACCATTCCATTGCAATCCTCTACGTTGGAATTTAATTTTAGTTTCATAATTAGATTATACAATAATAAATCTTTGTGAGCTATCTGACCTCAATATTTAAACATTTTCTCCTAGCTATTTATATATGACAATAACTACGGTTATTTATTGTTTATATAATTTTAAATATTAATAGAATATAGTTCCATATATAAGTGATGAAATCGATATCTACTTTTAACTACTTCTGTAATAAGGCCTTTATATTTACAACTTTGATGTTTAGTTATGACTCAATTCTATCCTTATAGTGGCTGGAAATCCATTTGAATGTGATGAGCTTATTAATGTTAGTGGTTATATAATTGTGCTTAGGTTCATATCTCTTAATGACAAAACTATTATCCTTTCTCTCAATAATTGCAAAAAATAACCAAAGGCATTGTAGTGGACATCTAACTCTTACCTGAGAATTCTATTTTTTTTATATCTCAGACCTAAACTCTTTGCAATGGATTATTTAATAACTACATCCTTGAATTCCCTACCACCTTTGATCTTCAAACCTATAACCCAAGCTGAAATGTTACATGTTGGATCATAATAAGGGTTTTTGTACTTACCTTTTGGAGCATTGTGAGTATCCTTATCTAAACTTATGTAGCACTGACTCAGGTCATTACTTTTAACATATTCACTGTCTTTTTTAGATTCAGAAATCTCATAGTCATCTTTAATTTCACTTTCACAGTTTCAATATCATCATTCACAACATCATCTTCAATTTTTCTCTTGGACTTCCTCTCTTTGTATTTTGATCTAATAGCTTCGAGCTAATCATCATCTATTTCGCTATCACATTCAAAATCACTCAACATATCACTATTATTTACTTCATTTTCAACAAAAGCATTTGGCTCCTTTCCATTATGCATAGCTTCAACTTTAGTATGCATATCTTTAAATTCAGTTTGCACCCTTAACTTCAATATGATCATCTTTAACTTTATTTTTCACACCCTCGACTATAGTATGCATATCCTTAACTTTAGTTTACACACCCTTAACTTTAGTTTGCACACCTTCATATTTAGTTTAACACCCTCAACTTCAATATGTAAACCTGCAAACCATTAATAACAGGTATATTAACATTATCATTCTTATTTAACACCATAATTTTTTTTATTGAAGCCTCTATCATCCTTATTAATCACTCCCAAATTAAGCAATTCATCATCCGTGTAATTATTATCTTCTTCTTCACTATTTTTTGGAACCACGTTACCATTACCATCACCATCATCTATATTATCTGCTTTTAATGCTTTCTCTGCATTGTACTTACCCTCAAAATAAACCTTCACTCTTCCATATCTTAAAATAATATAGATTAAATCATTTATTTTTAATCATATTCAATTTTTACTAATTTATGTTCTTCATATTTTTGTGGGTGCATGTAGTAGACTTTATCTAACCCATCATACCAATTATGCTTAATAGTTCCCACAATACTAAATCAACATAATTTATCTAGGTCAATGCCTTTAACTAAAAAATTGCTACTACCAATATACCTTAATAAGTTTTGTCTATTAGTTACTCCCTATAGTAGAAAATAATTCCTTTTTTAATAGGATTTCGTATCATACTAAAATAAGGAATTTAATATCAATGAGATATTTAAGGTGTCACACTAAAAGACATATCAATAATAATATCCTTTCAATACACTCCATTATTGAATAAAAAGGCTTATCAATATCATTTGAATGCAATCTAATATTAAACATTAATCAAAATTAGAATTTGAAGTGCATTAAGTTCATAGAAATAAAATATTGGTTCTCAATAATCAATAGTTATTACAAGATAAATGTTGCTTTCTCAAATTGGAATTCTTAAGTCAACATCTCACTAACAAAATATAAGATGCAGTGACATTTGCTTTGATAATTCAGATAATTAAAAAAATATCCATTTTGTTCATTTCAAAATTAAGACATTGAATACTAGTTTTCTAACCTCCATAAATTTTTTACTCAATGTCCTATAATCAACAAACCCTTTCACATTGTTATTTTTATATAGTGATCCAATAATTGTTTATCTATGTTTGATTGAATGACATCCCGTCTTTCCATTTTATTCTAGTAAGATTTATCAAGCCCCAAATAATATGGTCATCAAAGTTCACAAATAGCTCAACTAATATTTTTTTTACAACGTATCCCAAATAATATACTGGTTAATAACTTGCCTCAAAGAACATCAAGTTCAGCTTCTGCTGCTAAATATTATATTGCTTTATAACTTGCCCCAATACTTAAAAGGTTAGATCGAAATACACACCCATTTTTATAAATCATTAATTTAGATTAATATATCACTAAGAGTTTAGATCAAAAAATATATAATTTTATAAATCATATATTCATATTAATAAACCCTAAAAGTTTCGCAAAATTAGGAAAAGGACTTACCTCACTTTCATCCCATTACTCTGTCACGAACCAACTTGCAAACAAGATTCTCCCTCTAGTTCTCTATTGTGAAATACTCCCTCTTAGTCCTTTGTCATGGGCAACCTCCACTCCTTTGTTATGATGCATTGGATTTCTCCTTCCCTTTCTATCTACAAAACATAGAAGGTTTAGACTATTTCAAAATGCTTACATTTCCCTTTTTTGTTTACAAAATGGAAAAAGGTATTGCTACAAAATGCTTGCATTTTGGCTGATGAAAAAGTAATCAACTTTAAACTAAAATGAATTTCTAAAAAAACTTTAAACCAAAATGCAATCAATTTATTACAAAGCGCATGCATTTTGATTGATGAGAAAACAATCAACTTTAAGCCAAAATACCCTCATTTATGATAATAAAATCCCTTTAGGTTTAGGGTCAAAAAAGTAATTACCCATTGAAAATTCACTGTAATTTGACATATGGTCATATAGGTGGAGCATGCATCACAAACTTTGTATGTTGATGAATTGAGGGTCTAATGAGAAACTTTAAACAAGTTTAAGGTTAATTCGGCAAAAAACAAAAGTTTGAGGACTAATACACACCAAGCATCACAAGTTAAGGACCAACTTTATTTTAATATTAAAGTTTTCTCTTGGAATAAAATTTGAATACTTTTACTTTTGAAGTTAAAAGTAATTTATAGATACTAAATTATGTGTACTTTGGGATATATGCAAGCTCATTGCCTGCTATATTGCATTATTCTTATAATGACATTAATTAGTTAGGAGAACACTGGATAATTCTTTAATCCAAGACATGTATCTGTTATCAAATAGCTAGAAAATTAGATTGAAATACCAAATTAAGTAACAAAAAATTAAGATTTAATTGGTGAAATCCACTTTGTTCAAATTGAATCAAATTTAATACAATAGTCAAATATAAAATTAAAAAATTATAAAGTTTATGCATTATTAATTTATTAAATTTATAGTTTAAGTCTATAAATAAATGCTAACTCAAATTAAATATAATTTTGATAAATAAAAACAAATTAGTGTTATGTTTTATTATTATTATGAACTATAGTTGAAATCAATGTTCTATGAACTAAACTGGACCATTTGAATCAACCATAATTATTAGGAGTTGGCCAACCTTTTGGTTTGATTTGCTTTATGTTTATATAAAAGCTACTTGGTTCATTAATAAACTAGTTGATTTTATAAATCGTAAATAATGTGTCAAATTTACAAAGTTATTTCAAATTCTTCCTTCAATCATACTTCCTTTAGATCCCTTCTTTAATCATACTCCCTTTAACTCCCTTCTTCAATCATAATTCATTCTCTTTAAATTTGAAATCTTTGTATCTCCTACTTTAATTAATTTTCTTTAATGTTTAAATTCTATTTCAATTGAATCTCTTTTAGTGTTTATGTTATATGTACTTTTGTTAAAGTACCATTGATCTCAAACCCATAAGCATACTTGGCGAGTCTAACTTTGTTAACACTCTTTTAGTTAAGATTTCATCTTATAAAGACTTATTTGACCATTTGAAGTGGAGCAGACGAGGAAAACTCGGCTTTTATTTTTTGGGACAAAATTTATATTTGTTAATTAGTTTTTGGTAAAGACCTAGGAGAGTTTGATAAGTAAGTGCACTCAAGTTCTCTCCTTTCCTTCACCATTGAATTACTTATAAGGAATAAATATATATGTAGAGTTTCTTTCATCATATAAATCCCTTAAAATTCTTATATAATAGAGTGTTTTGTTGTATGATCTTAAAGGTTGAATCTTTAGATAAGTTATGCATATATGACAAGGTTTTTATTGATTGAGTTATTTGTGTAGGTTCTCATATTAGGTGGATTTTGATGTTTGATCAAGTGTAACCATAAATAGATGGCATTCGGAGTTTTATGCATTGAATTATATTAAGGTATTTGGCTTGTTGATGATGGAAAGAGCTTTTTATTTTGTCATGCAATTGTCTAACATCCTACCCAACAATTTACATTCCTTATAGTTGTGGCTACTTACACTGAGATTTCATAGGTGAATCAGGAGAAGTGTGTTTATGGGTTATTCACAAAGTCTAGAGATTTTGTGAGAAATTTATTGTTGGTTTTTATAATAATGAATTATGTCTAAATTAGTTTATAGAATTTTTTAAGAGTCAGTTAATATAAATAAAAAATTTATCTTTCTTATAGATATTAATGTCGTAGTTATTTTTTATCGTACAAATAGCAAAAGAAATTTTAATCTGCTTTTGACTATTTTGGTAGATATTGTAAACTTTTTTCTGTATTTTTCATGTTGAAATTATAATGGAGAATATGGAATCATTAGAAAAAATATTTGGCAAACTTAACATCTTTTACTTGTGGTAAGATTGATCTAGGATGGAGTTAATTTCCTTTTATTAAACATATGATTGAAATATTCAATATAACAATATGTTTTTGTGGTAGAATATTTAAAAAGGGAGGAATTTATTGTTGGCCCCGGGTCTCGGTCCTTATTTCGTGGTGACAAGACGCCAAAATTGGGGGACTTTTAAAATAAAATAAATAAAACTACGATAAAGATAAAAAGAACCCATGGTGTGAGTAAAAATAAATACACAAACAAATAAAATAAAATAGCATAAGATAAAATAGACATGAAAATAAATCAGATTGGGAGTCGAACAAATAAATAAACCAATAATAAATAAAATAAAAAAAGAGAAGAAGTGAAAAAGTCACGGGCGTGAGAGGAGGGAGTTGCGGTCGTGCTTGTGCACAATCGCGATTTTTGATGAACAGTGGCAGAGCACGAGACATTCATGAAAATTTGGGGTTGTCGTAATCGTGCATGTGTATGATCGTGTAACTCTTACTGCACACTCCTCCTTCAATTTATCATAATTTTCAATCTCGAAGTCCAAAAATTATAAACTTTATGTCATTAGAAAGCTAAGAGAAAGATCTATAACTTTCATGAAGACAATTTTGTTAAATTCTACCTAGGTCAATACAGTTTATTCATTAAAATTTAGAACATATTTTCATTCTCTATTTTCTCTCTACTGTCAATATACATTCTTACAAAAACAAAAGACTTGAATCCAACAAACACAATTCATATATATAAGACTCTTAACAAAACAGACTCCCAACCCAACAGTTTACTTAAGAAGAATTTATCCAAAAACTATTAAACAACGAACAATTTATTCCCAACACAATTTGCACTTAACAAAGAAGAAATTTTCTGCATTTATTCAAAGAGATGTTCTCAACAAGACAGAGTTTCATCTCTCAATCAAATTAATGTTTATAAATAACTTCAATTACATATTAAAAGTCAAAACAGTAACATAATCCAAAAATACAATCATGAATGCTCATACCTAATATGCTTATAAAGCTACCAAAATTTCTGAACTAACTTAATTACAAAAGATGGAAATTGTTAGAGTCAGCTGAAGTTTTTGTAAGGTTCACTATTGCTCTGCTGATTCTGCACCTGCGGGGTGGAAAATGATGGGGTGAGTTGTGAAGCTCAGTGGCTAATATGCTTATAGCCATTGGCGACGAGCTACAAACAATCAAGCACATATATATATACATATAGAGCACCTTAATCTAGAAATTTTTAACATATCCCCAATTCCAGCTCATAGAACACATAATAAAAAATATGCTGTCACTTAAATCATATCATGTATTTTTCAACCATTAAAACAAAGCATTCAATCATATATCATGCTCAGCAAATCACAATGAAATGCACAAATAATATGGCTCGAGAGAATCCCATAAAACAGAATGGTGAAATTAAAGTTTACACCATGAACGAAATGAGTCCATTTTTTGGAGCTCATATGCTACAAGTGGGCAGTCAGGAGAAGGCTTTAGGTCAACGTGCACATGACAAACAGAATGATATCTCTTTTGCCCACACAAGCAAATTTTCGATTCTTACATATTTCATATTTTCATGCTTCTTAAATTTTCTATTTTTCATTAACATCAAAGCAGCGGAATTCTTGCAAAGTAAACATATTTTCAATTATAGATTATTTTTCTCACATTCATAATGAACAAAAGCAAGCATTTAAGTACACATATAAGCAAATGATTCAGCTCATCAACACAACGACTATAAATGTATTACCCACCTATTTACTTATAACTTCAAACTTAAGTTCATTCTTCCTCTTGCTCTCGCCTTTGATATTCTTGATTCCTTTCAAACAAACATATAATTTTTTCATTCAAATAACATATACGAATAGAACTTCCATAAAGCTCTATTCTTAATCCACTCTTAGTTTATCTAACTAAAGGAACTAAGATCTAGTTAAAAGTTCATGAAAATCTAAGAACATAAATCTCTTGTTCCTTTTCTTTCTCTCTTCACGTAAAAACCTAGTTTCTTTGCCTTCTTCTTCTATCAAAACAAGAAGAAAAGATAAAGGGTTACCTATAACTCAGCTGAACCTTCTTCTTCCACTTCTTATCTCCTTTATCTTTCTTTCCTTCTTCTTCTTTTCTGGTTCGGTTTCTGCTTCTCTCCTTCTAATTCTTTCTACATTTTTCTTCTCTCTTTGTTTCTTATTTTACATGACCCTCTCTTTTTCCCTAACCTCTCAAACATGTCTCTCCCTTTTCTCTTGTTGTTATATGACTCTCTTCCTCTTTCTTTAGTTTCTTCTAGGTTCTTTTCTTTCTTTCTTAACCTCACGAACACGTCTTTTTCTTTCTTCTTCTTTCTTACTATACACGACTCTCTTCTCTTTTTTTCTTATTAGTTTAAGAAAAGCTTTTGTCTTTCCAAGCTTACCCTTCCATATTTAATCTAATACATTCTAACTCCTTAACCTAATTCTAACACTTCCATTTAATCCATGCAACCATATGAAATTAAAAATATTCATAAATAAACTCCATAAATTTCGAATTCAAGAATTCTGAATTTTACTCATGACTAAAAGCCAACAAATTCTCATTTAATAATTCTAACTTTTAAGAAAAGTTCGGGGTCCAACATTTATAGAATGGAAGAACATCTTGCTAGTATTAAAGATAATATTGCTTCTTATAAAAAGTACTATTTGATGAATTTGAGAGGATTAGAAATTCCTTGCAATAACAAATAAAATAGAAAAAAGAAAAAAAAGATACCTGTAATGTATCTTTTATAGATGATAATGCATAAAAATGTACTAAATAAAGGAAAAAGAAAACCTATTATTGACATTAATTCTTATTTTCCTCCAATAACTACGCCTATTGTTAACCTAGTTTTAAAAGTGTTTTGGTTAATAAGAATGCTATTTTATGATTGAAAGAGCTTAAGCTAAATGGTTCTATCATTCATATATTGCTTAAAACGGTTTAAATTCACCATACTTTCAAGAAGAAGTATATGTTATAACAATAATAGGTTCAAGATTTAGGGCACCTTTTTATTAGGAAAATCTTCTTTTTCAATTAAGAAATTGATGAAGATATTTATAATCAATTGGATTATATGCCTGCTTTTTATGATGCAATCTTTTAAAGAAATCTTCTTTAGACAATACTTGATAGAATAATTTTATTTAAAAATTATAAGGACAAGTCTATAAAAAATACTTATTAGTTAGTTAAGATTATAAGAACAAAAATAAAGTCATTAAATATTTGATGTTACAATCTATTTTGCTTCTTAGTGTGAATCCATTTAAAGACACTTTAGTTTCTCTCACACCTTAATATAGAAGTTTTCTAAATATGAATCATCATTATTATGTTTCTCAAATTTGGAGCTCTTTTTCTAAAATATCTTCATCATCCATTTTCATTTTATATTACAAGAATTCATAAATATATACAATATAGCATTTATAATAACAAAATAGTTTTGAAATTTTAGTTAGAAAGTTTAAGAAATATGCGAGATTAAAGAATGCCAATCGAAGTACAAGTTAATAGAATATTAAAATTTTCCAAATCACTTTTAAAAAACTTGATCTCTTTTACTATTACAACATCAATATGACAAATTGCAATTTTCTCAATCAAACTATAGAGACCGCTTAAAACTTCATTTTGATCCAAAAAAGTCGTGTAATTTAGAAAATAAGCTTTTAAATGATAAATTATTGCATGAAGTTGTTCTTTTAAATGCTAAATCCACCTTTCATTAATTATATAAACGTAAGATTGAAACAAAGTTTTCTTGTTCATGAACAAACCTACAATTGCTTTTTGTATCCTACCCATACTATCATACATATAATCAAGATAAGGGGTCTTTTAACATAATCTACAATACATTACAATTTCACAATAAGTGAAAAATTTTATCTACCAAACATTCATCTAGAAATTTACTATTTAATATGGTGGAACTTACACCTCTTTTAATTGATCCTTTCGACAAATTATAAGTTTTAATATGTCTATCTATGTTAAATCTTTATAAAACATCCTCATGCTCACATGTAATTTTATATATAATGAAGGCAATAATAAAATTAGTTATTATGGGATGGATAATTTCTTTCTGTTCAGATTGCTTTCTCAATAAAAATAAGAAGATGATATAATTATAAACAAACACATAAATTTTAGAAGTATTTATTATAAGATTAGTCACTTTAGCATAATACTAATATCCTTTAAGAAGGGATTTTATATGGAATGATTTTAATATGCTTTAATTCTTCAGGTCTAGATATAGGCTTAAGTATTTAGTTTGGTCTAATATGATGGTTTTGAAAAGTAGTTTGATTTTAGCTTATGGGTTTCCTACTATAGACCTACAAAACCAAGTGTTAGAGTATTTTCCAACATTTGGCCCCTAATAATCAAGTTAGTAAAGTTAGAGAGAGGAAATATAATATTTAGAGAGAGACAACAACAACAATGTCCTTATAGGAATCCCATTCAAATGCAGAGTCTGGGGAAGTCTAAAAGTATGTAGCCTTACCTGTAGCTAGTATGAGGCTGTTTTTAGCTAAACTCATAAGAAATTTTTTTTTGAAATTATTTGGAAAAAAATAGTCAAATACATAAACAAATAACTACATGAATGAAAAATAAAAATAAAGATAAAATAAGTAAATAAATTAAAAGACAAGAAAGAAATCAAATAAATAAATGAAACAAACAAGTAAAATATGTAGTGAGAGAGAGCATGTACAAAAAGAGTGACCTCATTCTTGGAAATAGAAATTACTTTTATAACGACTTGTTGGTGCATAGGATTGTGACTTTTGTCTTCATCTCATGCAATGTTGAGAAATACTTGGCTCCGTAGGCCATTTGTTAAGCTTTAACCTATTGGAGTTAAATCCACATCTCTCATTTACCTCTTAAGTTTCAATAATAGGCCCATCTTAAGGTTGAAAATCTTACATTGTGATGTGAATTAAAGGTTTAGGTTTTTGATAACATGTGATTTTTTTGTCATGAAGATGATTCTTTGACAATGTTTTACAAGGAAAATGACATGTTTGGAACAACAATTTTAAATGGCTTTACTTAACCCCATGTTTATATAATCAATTTTGATATTTGCAAGTCAAGATTCTATATGGGTGATGGATTAAGTTTCCTTCACCTTAGGAATATCATGAAAGGACTTAAAGTATAAGGCCTTGAGGTGAATAACTAATCCACATGTAACACATCTTTTAACTCATCTAATAAGAAATCGATTCTAGATTTATAAGCTCATTGGTGGAAAAGAGTTCTTAAATTACTAGAACAATTACAAACTATACTTTTAAGGAGCATCTTGTTATGTATTTTACTTCTACAAAAGTTTCATTTTTGCACTCCTACACTTATCTTGTTCTTTGCTTTAATATAACATTTTGAAAGTTCAAGTAATCTAGATCTATCAATTGTTATTTAATGTAGACTTATCATTTTCTTGTGGTAAGGCTAGCTTAGTATATACTTTTAATTTTTAATACATAGTGTTTCATCGATTGAGGAGGGGGTTCTAGTGCCAAATCTAGGAGCGAATCTAGGATTGGTTTAAGGTTGGTAAGACACAAACTTTATTCATAGATGATGAGGAGTCTAGAACTAGTGGTGAATGCACAATAGCTCTCAAGTTTATACTTGGCCTCATGGAAGAATTTAAGGTTGAGAAGTATGGTTTGATATTTAGAGTGGGCCCATGCAATATAAGATTATTATATAATAACTCTTTGTCTATAAGGATTAAAAAACTACACGCCCATGAGAGAGCACTCTTTTGCAGGCCTTGTGAGATGAATGTTTACTATGAAAGCTTTAGATGTTGACTTAGATTGCCACTTTATAATTTTTTGGTTAAGCTATAAATAGAGACATGCTTAAGCTTAGGTAAATTGTGTGCTCTTTCTTAGTTTTTGATATTAGGCTTCCTATATAATGCCAAACTCTTTGAGCCCTTTTTGTTTTGGTCTATACTTGGCGATACTATTATATATTGACATATATATAGTTGTATATGAGTTCAAAAATGTATTTGAATCCTTTCGGTATTTATGCCTGTGATATATAATGTTATATGCCCTTACATGAATTTAGAGTTCATCAGTCTACAAAATCTTAAAGATTTCTAATATATAAGCTTCTAAGTATGTAAAATCGATTCCATTGGATGGATATGACCATGGTGGCCCAGTTAAACGTGTTCTAATGCCTTAGAGGTGATTATACATGATTTATAGACTTATTAGACACTTAGAAAGTTTAATTGAAAAAGTTGATGTACATAAGGGCTTATTTGCAAATTGTTAGAAGTTAAATGTAATTTTTTAATTATTGGAGGACCAATATGTAATTTTATAAATTTAAGGGGCTTAATTATAATTTGCAAAAGTTCGAGGACCAAAATGAAAATAAAAGTTTTAGTTATTCTCAAATTTTGGGCTTAATTGCAAATTTAGGAAAAGTTTGAATGGTTAAATGGTAATTTCACATGACTAATGGGCAAAAAGGTAAATTCACCATGTTTAGTCAAAGAAGAGTCAAATTCTAGACCCTTCTTCATCTTATGGTCGTGCACCCCATTATTTGGCCTTAAAATACTTTGTTTTAATTAAAAGAAAGGAGATGAAAAGAGAAGAGAGAAGGAGAAGTGGAGCTTCGGCCATCACCCATCTTTCACCACTTTTTTTTATTCTTTAACCCAAACCTAGGTGTTCTAAGGTAATTTGGGGTCAAAGAACTCAAATTTAATTAGAGGATATCACTAAAGGAAAGTTTTGGTAAATTTTGTCCCATCTCTCTCTACATTATGATTTTGAGTTTGGTGTTAAGATATGTTGTTCTACATGCTTGATTATGCATGAAACATGATTTAGATGAATGAAATGAGTCATGAAGAAGTTTCCTTAAGCCAAAACCAAAATGCCCTCTCTTTGGTGAAAGTTTGTGAAATTTTGAATATCTTTTGAAATTGATGGTTTAAGTCAACTCTTTGATGTTAATTATGTATGTATAATCTGAATTGATTATGAAAAAATGAGAGAGATGTTCATTGGAAGAAGACTTTCAATTTTATGCCTTTTGGTATTTAATAAAATGCTTAAGTGAAATTGGCGTAGGATTTAAGGATTTTGATGGTGTGCATTGGATAGGCTTTCATGTTTACTAAAGTAAACTTAAATTGTTGCTTAGATTGACAGGTATTGGCCTAATGTGCTTGGATAAAAATATGCTCAATTATGCTTTGAAATGTGTAAGTATTAGATTAAGGCATTAAATGCCTTGGAAAATGCAAAAGAAAGCTTATGTGAATAATAAGGGTTGAGTTTTATACACTTATGTGATGGTGTATAAATATGAGTTCTATGTTTGAGTAGTAAGTACATTACATTTGTATGTATAAAGGCTCGGGAGCTGTGGATCAAAGAGCTCGTAGAAAGGATTATTGAAGTTAAAGGAGTAACATATCTCTCAAATGGGATTAGGACATCCCAAGACATGTATGATGACTTGTATGTGAATTTTGAACCTAGGTAATGTACAATAAAATTTAATCTCAAATTGATGCTAGTATACTTATGTATTTAATAAATGACATTGTTTTGAATAACTCTTTGCAACTAGATTGAAATTGATGTTTTAATTTCATAGTTTAAGGAATGATATTGTTTTCAACAAACTTACACTTCAAGTGCAAAAGACAATGTTTTATTTCTCTGAAACTACATTTTTTAATAACGTTGCATTTGGAGTGCAAAAGATAATTTTCACTGCATAAAATAACATTTTGAAACTTACATATGCATAACCGAGTCATGTATGTTGCATGTATGTGTTCTCTTTTAGCTTAGAGCTATAGCAAGGTTTCATGTTATCTATTGGACCGATAAATAAAGGTATGGTACCTTACTTGATTTTTTTTTCTTAATATTTATATATGATTTTTTTGTGATTACTGAGGAAATGATTGGTCAATCGTGTGCTGGGCATAACAGATTAAGCGATACCCTTGACATTGGTACATAAAAGTCGAGTCTTTGTAATGACACCATTCTACAGGACTCGCAGGTGATTGCACACCTAGAGATCTGGTCACCGACGAGGTCATGACCTAGGGTCATGACGCTCTTGTTGATCGTAGTCTAGACTCACCACAGATGAAAGTCTAGCCAACACCAAGATTGGTGGGTGTGCACACTAGTTTGGCCAACTAGTGGTGACACACATAATTGTTTTGGCTTATTATGAGACTTGGCTTCCTGATGAGATTTGATTTTTACGTGTGATGCTTTTTCTACTCTTGCGTACTGGAACTGAAACCTATGTTCACTGAAAGAGTGATTAATAGGCTAAGCCTATATAGTTCCTGACCAGTATGCGTCATAAACTAGGTCTAAGTGTTTCTATGTCATGCATATTCACTTCATAGGTGCTTATATACTTGTTAGACGTGTAAAACTATCCTTAGGTTATTTAGACCATTTTGGTGTGTACCAGTTTCTATTTGTGATATATGTCTTTTTCTCGCTTAATGTGTACATAGTGTACTCACCCCCTTCGCTTTCCAACCATGCAGGTTAATTTGGTGAGTTTGAAGTTTTGAGTGGATCGTACGGTTTTTTGACATTTTTGGGGCATTACCGCACATGGGTAGTCTCTGTTTTGTACTTTTATTGTATAGTGGCTCATGAATTTGTTGATATGCTTTATAATTTTGCAAGTTAACTCTTATCTGTCTTATGGTTTGTAAATAATTTTATGTATGAACATTTTGCACTGTTGTTGAGATTGCTCTTGAGTGGACTTCAAAGTCCAGAAGTTGTGGTAAAGTTTTAATGTGAATATAGAAGTGCGTTTGAAATTGATCTACAGGCATTTTTCATTTTAGGATTTTCAAATTACAACCGTTGTGCTACTGAAATTTTTTTTAACGATATCCAATTAGCCTTGCATAGTTAGGTTAATGGTACCGTGAGTATCCTTAGCCTGAGTATATGGCAGTTGTCACGTGCCCGATATGGTTCTGGGTCGTGACAATTAAATTGGTACCAGAGCAAGGTTTTTATGTTTTCAAAAGTGTTATTATTGTTTTCAAGAGATTCATGAGCCTTAGGAGTTGAGTCTGGGTATCGACAGTCTTTGGTCGAGAAGTTGAGTCTCGAATCATTAAGTTGATGTCCTTAACGGTCGGATGATTTCGACCTCAACGAGAGTACTTCTCGACATTCCTTAGGGTGTAAGGGACATCGGATAAGCTAGGCTTAGTCCGATCTATTATAATAAACGTCTTTTTCTTTGATTTTATAGTCATAGCATGGTTAGACAAGGAAGGGAAAGTCGTCGCAAGGTTAGACTTTTACAACCTGAGCTAGAGGAACATAGTGCTGAAGCCGTTAGATCCCCTTCTTGTTATAGTCACTCCTCTTTGAGAGCAAGTGGCTCGTGATGAAGCATATACAACCTGTGAGGTAAAGGTTGATGATACTATGTTAGAGGCAGATCTTATTCCCCTCGATCTCCAAGAAAGAGGTGATATTGGGGATTGACTGGTTAGAGAGGCATCGTGCCAGAGTTGATTGTTTTAAGAAAGAGGTGGAGTTTGACACTCAGGGTGAAATCCCGATTAAATTTATTGGTGATTGACGGATGCTCCTGAGTTGTTTGATATCGGTGGTCAAGGCTAAGAAGTTGATTTGTCGAGGATGCCAGGCATACCTTACACATATGATTGATACTTTGACACAGAGTGTCGAACTTGGAGATGTTCCTATTGTATGCGAGTTCCCTGATGTCTTTTCAGAGGAGTTACCTAAATTGCCACCTGATCGAGAGTTTGATTTTGCGGTTGACTTGGCCCCGGGGACAACACCGATATCTTTACCATCGTATCGCGTGACACCAGCTGAATTGAAAGAGCTGAAGGTTTAGTTACAAGAGTTATTGAAAAAGGGTTTCATCAGACCAAGTTATTCACTGTGGGGAGCAACAGTATTGTTTGTCAAGAGAAAGATGGAAACCTCCGCTTATGTGTTGATTATCGACAGTTAAATAGGGTTACCATTAAAAAATAAATATCCACTCCCTAGGATTGATGACTTGTTTGATCAGTTGAGAGGAGCTACAGTATTCTCAAAGATAGATCTGAGGTCTAGATACCATCAGTTGAAAATTGTTGAAAGTGATGTGCATAAGACGGCTTTCCGGACGAGGTATGGACACTATAAATTTTTAGTAATGCCGTTCGGATTGACAATTGCACCTGTAACATTTATGGATCTCATGAACAGGGTGTTCCATCCTTATTTAGATCAGTTTGTCATAGTCTTCATTG
>JAOQML010000001.1:20825621-20836963 GCA_027568935.1 Erythroxylum urbanii
AGTATAATTAATTTAATTTTAATAAAATCAAATATCTCATATTTGTTCCCTAAATTTTTTTCAAACTTTATAATTAAGTACAATTTAATAAAATTTGATTTTTTTTCACAAGTTGCTCTTTGATGTGTGACCCATTAGGTTTCCAATATATTGGCAATGATTATAAATTATAATTCTAATTCATAATTAGAACCAGATAAATTAAAACTTATTTTAATTTATTTTTAATTATCCTATTAAACAATTTATAATCATAGATCAAGATTGATGTCTAGCAATATGTCATGACCACTCAAATATCAGGAATATTAAAGTGATTTCACTTAACCTGTCCATGCATGATTGTGATGTAAAATTTAATTCTTTCGTCATCTAATATTACAATTGGACAGAGTATGGATATATTGTCTACTCTTATGATCCAATTATGTTCGATCTCGATAATTAGTAATTGATTTATAATTAAAATTTAAAAACGTCTTTTTAAATGTCGATTCACTCTGGTCAGAGAATTTCATAAATCACTACTAATCAAGAATGATATAATATTATCTCTGATTACTTTAGAGTGACAGATCCTTTATTGACTTACTCAAGTATGTCTATAGTTCATACTGCATCTAAATATGCATAACAAAAATGAGAAGGTCAATTTTAGATGCTTCTAGGGTAGATGGAAGGCTTTAGCCTTTTCTTCTCATAAATCCTGAAGAGGTATTAGAATATTAGGGTCTGTAGCCCTCTCCTTCTAATCTAAAGCAAACTCAACAAGTTTAGGATCCTGGTCTTTTTTATTAAGTTCTGAAGCTATATTTCCAAGGGTCATCATAAATAACTTTAGGTAAGTTATCGTGCCCAATAAAATCATCAATATCTATTTTTATAGCAAGTTTCGTCAAGGGCAAGCCCTTTCAAGTCCTTGAAAATGTTGAACTCCACTTTCTCATTGCTCATTTTAAATTTCAACTTACCCTTAAGAGACATCAATTAGTGCCCCCCTCCAATAGTCATAAATGATCCGTTATAAACAAATCTATAGACCAATTAGTGCCCCTCCAATAATCATAAGCGGTCTATTATAAAGAAATCTATAGAAAAAATTAATGCCTTGCTTTAACAAATAGGTCTTTTACTACCCTAATTGGTTGCGTAATATACCTATTAACTAGTTAAAGTGGCACTACTGTAGGCTTGACTTCTCCTATTCTAAACCTTCTGAGAAGAAATAAAAGCGTAAGGTTAATACTTTCACATAATTACATAAGCAATTATGAATATAAAAAGTACCAAAATGACATAATAGCAAAACTCCTAGATCCTTTAACTTTTGAGGTTTTTTATTTTAAAATATTACACTACATTCCTCAATTAAAGGTTCCATAGCACTCTCCTCATGTTTATATTTATTGGAGATGACTTACTTCAATATACAAATTTGTATAGGATGACATTTAGGCTAATGCTTTAACAAACAGAAGATGTATAACTTCTTGAGAAGATCTAACAGGTGCTACTTACTGGCCAAGTGGCATTGGTTCGTCTTTTTTGGTCATTAGCTATTCTTTTTCTTTATTTTATTATCTTCACAGTGGCTATCGTTATAATAGAAGATACACCTTTTCCACAGGCGCAAGGTCCAAATTCAACTCTCGTGTGCGTGTAACTCCGAATTCAAAAATAGGAAACATGGAGACATTAGTTGTGTTATCTACTCTTGCATGAAGGAAAGACGATTCAACAAGGCTCTTGATCACATCAAATCCAAGGGTCCAACGTTGTTATGTTCCAAAAGCTATCCAATATATCACTGTCTTGGAACTAAACCCACGTGGGTGTAACACCTTGACAATGAATCACAAAAGCCTGAGCATGTGGTTCTTTATAACATCTACGGCATGTACTATTGCAGTAACTAGTAACGATAAAAGCTACGGTGAGATTCTTATCCGAATTGCGGAATGGAATTGTGAACATTTTCATCATATTTAGGCCTCCCTAATAAACGTAAACCACTGCAGATTGAAACTTCCAACTTCTGCTCTTTTTTAAATGTGCCCCATCGGTCCGCAACCCTTCATTAAAGTAAAACCGATAGTTGAAGGCGACAAAGACGGGCATTTATGAAGAGAGACTATTTCAAGAACATCAGAAGGCGGAACCAGTATCTTTTGTCTTCCCAAGCATCACATCTTTAGCCTCATTGATTTTTGAAGCAAGGTAGTGACTTCCACCTGCATCTGGATGATTAGCTACCATAACTTTTTTATGTGCTTCCTTCACCTTATCAGGAGGAGCATTCTCCCTGTCAGTCCAATATCCACCGATTAATGTTGGGTGAGGGTAAGATAACACTGTCGCAGGCAATTTTCTATGAGCAAAGTAATGCCAGTTGATCAACTATGAATGCTTCATAAGATCGAAACATTGAACTATATGTTGTGATTTGCAAATGAAATAATAAATGACCACAGCCTAGATATGTTAAAGAGTGGAGCGTGAATTTTGTACAATCTGTAGGTGAGGAAGTTCAATGAAACGCTTAAAGCTTTCCGAATCTCATTTACCTAACACCAAGAATAAGGGCTGCTTCTCTTCTTGTCATTTTCGGCTGAAAGCCTCCCTCATAAAATCTGCGGAGTTTAGCTTTAGGTGGACGTGTCTTGAATGCATGCCAAGCCTGGATTCCATATCTACCAGCAAGAGCAGCAGCAGCGACAGCAAGACCTGCCAAAAAGGGTGTAGCCTGACATACATCCATCAAGTTATATATCTACATTACTGCAAGAGAAGCCTTTAACAAACCAATATAAAACTGTGTATATAAATTTCACTGGCCTACATTAATGTTCTCTAGCATTTAATCCAACCATTTCATCTGCCTACCATAAAAATAAAGTGACGTAATTATGTTCGCATCTACTAAATTCTCAGATGCGTAGACAACCATTATACTAAACATGCACCACATTCAACCATGTACTCATTAAAACAAACTTTCCAATTAGCCAGCTGAAGCAATAAGCGAAAGATTCCAAAATTTGCCACCTTTTCTTATTGTCATGCTCAGTAGATTACAGTAAATATTAATGGAGTTAGTACCATGATTACAAGAAATATTCATGGAGTTGTTTTGTGCAATGACCACAAGGACATTAATGGAGTTATTTGTACTATGATATCAAGTTGTTTCACAGTCTATACACAAAAAGGTCTAGTGTGATCTAAGAGGGGCCAGATTCCCAACATTTGCCACCTTTCCCAGTGTTTCAGTAGATTACAGGAAACAAGGTTTATTATGATATAAAGCAATTTTGCAGTTCAGGCATACAAATGTTCAGTATGATCTAGGAAGAGCATCATGAAATTGATACACCTTATCAGTATGTTCAAAACTTTCAATCAATAAAGCTGAAGCCACAAACAAAGGTTTACTAATTCAAACTGCACGTCGATCACATGAATTCTCATCTCTGACAATATTTACAAATAAAATAGGTCTTTAAAGAATAGCTTAAGCATTTCATTATTTGTGCATGTAATTCGTACACATCTCTTCTCTAGTAATCTGATATAAACAAACTGAGAAAAGCTACAGATCTCCAAATCGCAGGGCACTGATCTTTACAGACTAAACAATTCTCATCTCTAAAACTACACATATCCACATACACTCTAATGTAGCTCCACAAAATACTGTTTCAAGTTTCAATGTACACACACCAATAAACATGAGAAACAGAAAAGAAAGGTAAAATTTTTAGCTGATGCTAATCGAAAAGCATAATAAAACAATTGGAACTATCAAAGAATTCGAAGGAACAACTCAGATCACTTGAAAAAGTGTGGTAATAGTAGCAAAAGTTTCAGCTTACCATTTTCTTTGAGAATTGAAGCTTTCAAGAGTATTATCGGAAACTTCTATCACTAATTTGTTGAGTCAAACACTTGAGACACTCTCTACAAGAATGAGTTTGGCCCAATATGGGTGTTCAACTAGTCTTGGTAGGGCACCAATCAGATTTGGCAACGTCTCGGTAACTGGAGAAAAAGTATTCAATGTTTGTTACTGGACTCTTCCTTGTGGTTATCCCAAACACAAAGAGGAGATGACAACCGGGAAAGCAGAGAAGAAGATGATAAGCAGCAGGAACAAAAGCTTTTGTTAGAAGAAGCATTGTGCCCAATTATATGTAAGATTATCATATTATCCTTTAATTATTAGACCCAAAACAAATGAACTTTCAATTAAAAAGTATCTATTTGGTGCTGGCTATATGGTCATTTTCTTTTTACTAATGCATTTGAAAGTTTCCAAAACCGCTTCAATTACACAAGTTTTATTTCATTCAGCTTTCAGGTTTTATTGACAGTTTTAGGTAACTGAACTTTAACAACCCTTTTGATTGTCAGCAAATGCATCGGTGAAAGACAGACACTTCATATGATTACGGATTGGATTGGACCACTATCTTTGCCTGCAGTCTTGTAGGCTAAAAGATGTAAGCAAAACGAAACTTTCCTAGTACGTATTGCCTGTATGTCATGTTTTCCAACACTATCCTTAATTTCATGTTCCTAAAAGTTGGCCAATCTAAATAAGACTTTTTAAGCTGGTCCTATTGCCACTCAATAGAAGTTATTATCTCAACCCTCATCCACATTGAAACTAGTAGCTTCAATTAAGGAAGCATACTTCATTGTCATCCAAATCAAACCTCTATAATTTTGCAACGTGCCGAAAAAAACAAGAATTGATTAATCCTTTATATTCTTGTTTTCTTTACTGTTCCTTGTTACTTCTAAGGTATCACACTAGTAAAATTTGATTAATTACAGGAAGTTCTATTATAGGGTACAGTTTTAAAAAGCTCAGAAAGTTGAGGTTAAACAGTGTACCTTTTTTATGAAGCACGTATTAAAAGGTGAATGTTATGATCCCAAAATTAAGGATGTAATTATTTAGATAGAAATAACTAAAAACCTAAAGTTTGATTAAAAAGAAGAAAAGAAAAGCCTAAAAGTTAGTATTACAACTTGCATTAGTATTATAACTTGCATCAAGTACTCTGTCAAGATGAAGAGGAAAACTGTGAGATTGTGCCAAGTTTTTCTCGATTTTCAGAACTTTCCAAAATCAAAATCTTTTCCTAATCTTAAATAACTATTTAAAATTGATACAAAAATTATAATAAAATGTTTTAGTATTATAATGAAATTTAGCAGAAGTTTTGATCACTGTTATGCTTTCTTAGTATAGATAACTTGGAATATAAAATCATACGAAAGATTCCAAATTGACAGAAGAGCAGCCTGTATCCAGAAATATGGTGAAGTTTTATCCATGGAAAAAAAAACACCAAATGCACTAAGTGCAAGAAATTAATTAGTTATGGTCAACACTGAGGCCAGAATGTTCCGCGAAGCAGAATTTGTACAGTTACACCAAGCCAGATTCACAACACAGTCAATCAGGTTCTGAAGTACAACTTCAGAGTTTTAGCTTCGGCATTTCTACAAGAACTGAATGATCAAGACTAAGTTGTGAGCTTAAGAGTCTATCGTTACACCAAGCAATGAATCCTTAATTCATGTGCAACATAAACTTATTTTTTCCACTGACTAAAATCATGCGAACTTCCAAGTTTGTAGCCACAAGTAGCACTAACAAAGCAACACAATATTGAAAGTGTGTAATCGATAAAATTTGAAGTCACAATGGAATACACTTACTTCGGGGTTTGTACGAATCTTTGGTGACGGGTCGATCAGTGGCGGGCTTTCAGTTTATAGATGGAGGAGACCAATCTACTCCTTGCAAGGGAGAAGGTGAATCAGGCTCTCTCGGTGTTGCGGGGAAGCTTTAGGAGTCTCGGATAAACCAGATCTGTAGGAAAATCACCTCTTGTGCTTCTTAATCTCTTAATTCTCACATTTCTTGGAGATAAAAAAGATTGGCCCACTCTGAATTTTACGAGTTTCCGAAATTTCTGTTCTAGTTGCCTTTTCATACTCACTCCGTTCTATGGTTGAACCGGCAGAAAAATGTTCGAAAAACCGATCGGTTTTTAATCTCTACTCGAACCGGACTGAGGGACAGTTTAGGTCCGACATTGTCCTGGAGAGATCAGAAGTGGTGATCCCTTCCCTTGCCTGGTCAGTTGACAGATGTAACCTGTGCTAATGAGCTTACTATATTTCTGAATTAAATGGGTAATTCAGAATTCTTGAGAGCATAATAACTTGTTAGCGCTGCATACTTTTTTCTGTACAATCTCAGACTTGTACCTATGGATGTAGCTGTAACGTATGTCTATTTCACGTAGGGCTTGTGATCTGAGAGGTCGCCAAAATAACAACGAGACGATATTATATGGATACCAGAAAGATTCGAAATGTTTTAGACTTGGTTTGATTTTCGGAATTGGAATTCTGTAATTTTATCCATGGAATATTGTTAAAATATCATGTTTAAAATTTTGAAACTAGGAAATATGTTAAAATATTATATTTAAAATTTTGAAAATATGACAAATTTTAAAAATACTGTTGTATCTTTTATAATATGTAAATGCATATAAATTTTGATTTTAATTGTTTGAAACTTTAAATTATTTAACTTTTTATTGTTAGAAACTAGTTAATTTTTTTTCAATTTAAATTAATTTCATTTTATTGGTCATTGAGGACCACCATCCGAACCTTATTTATATCTAATAGAGTAGCTTAGGAAAAATGTTTTAAATATAGCATAAGATTCAATAATTTAATAATAATAATAATAATAATAATAATAAAGAAATCTTAACAAAACTAAGTAAATCATTTTGCACTCTTCAATTGCTTAAACCCCCTCTCTCCTTTTTGGATTTTTCACCGAGGGGCAGCATATATCAATTAGGAAAAAGGTTAAAAAAAGGTATAAAACATTATCCTACTAATATTATATATATCAAATTTTATTGTCGATGTATTTATATGACAATATTGTTTTATATGTCTTCACCCTTCACGTTCTTCTTCACATAGTTCCAAAGACTTATACGGTTGATACACATGATCGTATAAGTAGAGAATACTAGCATATGACACTTTACACGGAAGTTGTAACATCCCCTCACTTATAGGAAGGGTAAAATAGTAAATTGGAACGGGTTGGGAATATTTAAAATTGTATTGCTATGTTCACGAATTCATATATGCACATAAATAGTGAATTTTGCACATGTAAATAACTGTACATGCATTCATAACATTTTCCCGGAATAATTGTGAATAAAAGTGAATTTTGAAAAATATGCATGTATCGGAATGACCTACGAGTGTCCCGGTGCGTACCCTACGGTGAGGGGGTGTTACAGAAGTGCCTGTTCAGAAAAGACTTGATTCACTCATTAATTATCTTGTCTTCCCTTGTTCGTCATCTCCTCAAACTATAAAAGTGTCAAAAAGGACCAAAAGTCTCGAAAATAGGGCTAGACACATACAACAATCTCCCTCTCCGGCCCAAATATAGGGAAGATACATTAAGCTTCAACAATTACGTGAGCTGCATCTCGACAAGATTGTTACAAAGCTTATGCTTACTTTTAGGAGCCGTTTTAGTCAATATATCAGCACTATTCATGTTCGTATGAACCTTCTTTAACATCAATTGTTGCTTTTTATTCACATACCTCAACCAATGATATCTGACTTTACGTGCTTTGTATAGGAATCATCATCATCACCTAGTCCGAAATCATGCAATGAAGCAGGGTCTGGGGAGGTCCGATAGTACGCAGCCTTATCCCTACATAGTAATTAAGGTTGTTTCCAGTGGACCCACATGCAAATGGGACAATATACGAATGATGCAGGTTACAGCAACAATTCATTTATAAAAAAACAACTAATGGAGAAGGAGTTTATGTATCACAGAATCATAAGCAAGTGAAAACACATACGTTCACCACTTGGAGAAATATGCCAAGTCTCCCCCTGGCGAGACCCTATACCAGCAAAGAATTTCTCTTCCCACTTGTCTCCCCATTTAGTTCCCAATTCAGTCTCAGCCTATTTATCCATCCATTTGAGAACATATCCCCTTCCATCATAATGCTCTTCCATCATAATGTTTCCATCATGTGCTTTGTATAGGAATGATACATAATATTTTTGCTTCAGTCAATAGCACTTTGACTATCATAAAATACTATATCATCTTCTTGCTTTACATCCAACTCTTGAAGGAACCTTTTGAGTCAGAGCATCTCCTTGTAAGTTGCCACAGCAACTATATATGTTGCTTCAATTTTAGACAAAGCGACACACTTTTGTAGCTTCGATTGTCATGAAATAGCTTCCTCTACAAACTTAAATAAAAAACCTAAAGTGTATTTTCTTCCATCAAGATCTCCAGTCATATCTAAATTTGTATAACCTTCTAGAGTTGGTTCACCATCACCAAAACATAAGCTTCACTTTGAAGTACCTCTTAAGTATCTCAAAATTCATTCCACAGCTTCCCAGTGAACCTTCCTTGGATTTAATAAGAATTTACTCACTAACCCAACAATTTGTGCAATATCTAGCCTTGTACACAATATAGTGTACATCAGAGATCCTAGTGCAAGTGAGTATGGAACAAAAGACATACCATCTTTCTCATTTTTTGTTGAGGGACATGCCTACTTGCTTAGCTTGAAGTGAGGTACTATTGTCGTGCTAACTAGTTGGGTACGCTTCATATTAAACCTTTATAGTACCCATTCAATATATCTTTTCTATGACATCCATAGTTTCATTCTCTTCCTGTCTTAAGTTATCTTCATACCTAAAATCTGCTTTGTTAGTTTGAAATCTTTCATATCAAAAGATTTAGATAGATCCTCCTTTAACTTTTTTATTCTTCCAACATATTCACCTATAATTAGCATATCATCAACATATAAAAGAAAAATAATGAAGTTCTCACCTCTGAACTTCTTAAAATACACACAAGCATCGACATTACTTCTCTTATAACCATGATTGGTCATAAAGGAATCAAACTTTTGTACCACTAATTTGGAGCTTATTTTAACCCATATAGGCTTTTCTTCAACTTGAATACTAAATTCTCCTTACCTTTAGCTTTGAAACCTTCTAGATGCTCCATATATATCTCCTCTTCCAAACTCTATGTAAGAAGGTTGTTTTAACATCCAACTATTCAAGTTCAAGTTCTAAATAGACAATTAAACCCAAAACTATTCAAATTGAGGTCATCTTGACCATTGGTCAGAATATTTCATTAAAATATATATCCTTCTTTTGACTGAACCCTTTTTTCACTAGCTTTGTCTTGTTCTTCACCAACTTGTCACCATCTTTCTTTAGAAGCTTCACAAGCTCATATATATCATTCTCCTTTTATGAGTTCATCTCTTCTTTCATAGCTGCAAGCCAAATATCTTTATCTTCACATAATACAACTTTTTGTACGTTCTTGGGCTCCCCATCAGAAGTAACGAATATATATTCTACACTCAGATATCGAATAAAAAGCCTTTTCTCTCTTGTAGGCCTTCAAAGTTATATTTTATCAACTATTGGATCCAATTACTACCCTTGCTCATTATCCTCAACAATTTCATCTTCTATATTGTTCAAATGTGGTTTGTGTAGCTAGTCATTATCATATTGTACTCAATCACCATTAATGTGTACTTGGTTACACACTTCTTCTCCTTTTACTTTTAGGTTGCTCAGTAATGGGAGAAATTGGAGGGGAGTTAACTACATCATAAGATGAGCTACTTGAAGTAATCTTATCTCCTCTTAAAAGATCAACATCTCCCTCATGCTCCTATAATACCACATCCTTTCTCCTGACCACTTTTTGCTTCTTTAGATCATAGAATATGAAGCCCAATTATCTATTACTATAGCCAATAAAGATGCAAGGTATTGTCTTTGAGTCAAGCTTTTGTCTTTGATCCTCGAATACATGTCTAAATACCAGGTTCAGACTTCTTATATCTAATGCTATGCAACGTACAGTATTCTTCAAACACCTTGAAAGTATACTCTCCTCTATTATCTATTCGTAGGCAATTCAGCTTCCTCTCAACTTCCCTTTCTAACATGAAAGTTTCAAACACTCGACTCTTGGCTTTCAATATATATACTCAAGTTTTCCTCGAAGCATCATCAATGAATGTAACAAAGTACTTGTTACCTCTTAGTGACTCCTCAATAGGGCCACAAACATCTAAATGCACCAGCTCCAATCTCTTTGTCTTTTTTGTAGTTCTTCTCTTGAAAAAGACTCTATGCTGCTTTCTAACCAAACAATGATCACAAGGATTGAGCGATAACATATTCTTAACTGGGATAAAGGATTTACCAGCCAGTATCTTTAATCCCTTCCCACTCACGTGCCTCAAGCGTCAATGCAACATATTTAGAGAAGTTTCCTCTTTAACTGTGTATACTTCTTCACCATCACACATCTTTAAGTGTCTTGTATAATATGCAATATAACTCTCCTTGACCAACAGTCACTGCTCTTTTAGTTAATTTCCACTTCCTATCACTAAAAGTGTGTTAAAATCCTTCTTGATCTAACACATTTGCTAATAAGAAATTTAACCTTAAATCACAAATGTGTTGTACGTCTCTCAAGGTCAGTAGGCATCCAATATTTATCTAAACTTAGATATCACCTATGTCGATAGTCTTAGAAAAACTTTAATTACCCATTTTTATGCTCCAAAAGTCTCCACTCTTATAGTTTAAGAAGTACTTCACTTTTAAGACACAATGATATGAAGCTCCTCTGTCAATCAATCACTCAAAACCCGAATTAGTGATATGAAGACATTCATTTGTTGCATAAAATAGAGGCACTTCATCATCCATGTTTGAAGTTGTTGTGGTGGTACTCTTATCATCTCCATTATTATAATGATATTGCTTTTTGTTATCCTTCTTCCACTTGTAAGAAAATCTTTTAATATGTCCTAGCCTTTTGCATTAGTGGCATGTCTTTACATCTTTGTCACCTCTAGACTCCAATATGTTCTTAGACTTCCCACAACCTATGGGACCGCTGCTCTTGCTCTTTCCCATGCTTTCTGCCAAGAAAGCCTACATGTTATTAACTCTCATCTCTTTTCTTCTAATTTCTTCATTGAACATACTCTCTTTTATTACATCTAAAGAGAGCACATTTTCATAAGTTAAATTGTTAATCATCACCACAAATATGTCCCAACTATCTAGTAACAAACTTAACATGAATAACTGTAACATCCCGGTCCCACATAACGGGTCGGACCAGGGAATCGGGTCTATGAGGAGACCAATGAGAGAAGTAATGA
>JAOQML010000001.1:20855179-20868773 GCA_027568935.1 Erythroxylum urbanii
CTGCCAGGTACTAGATTAGAACTTTCCACTGAAGGATTATGCTTATCCATCTAAAACAATCAACTAAAGAAACATGATATTATCAAACATATATTAGCATTATATGTTCATACTTTATATTTTAATGAATATTTACACGTGTACATAATTTAATTAGCATATAAGTTATTCATTTAGAAAAGGACATAATGCTTCTACTTAGATAAGCATTAATAATGAATGCAATATAATGAAGTCATCCAAATCACTTCTGAAAATAAATGAACATGTGAAATAGTTTAAATGTTAATTACCTACTTGTTTGATTCCATTAGTAATCTAAGGTGTTTTTTACTTTCATCTCAAAGTAGGAAGCCCTTCATTTTGTTATCTATTTTTTAGTTTATTTTTCAAACTCCTTTTGTAATTTGCTTAGCCAAAACAATCATTCATCTTAGAGTTGAAAACCCTTAAGAATTGAAATTTAGTTAAAAAGGAAATATTGGAATATTGTGAAATTAGATAAGAAATCCTAATTCTCACTGGTGATATTTCCATTTCAAAGTTATGCATTTAATATAGATATGCATCCTATTTAGTTTTCTTTTATAAAATTGATTGCCATGTTCTCGATATACTATTGTTCTCTATTTTTTTTTATCGAAAGGTAATCATTGCTATTGAACATTCTTTGATTAGCATATGCTTTTGATCGCCATTAAGTAGATTACTTGTGACTAAACATTTTCTAGGAATTCATTTTACTTAAAAAAAGTATAATCTAATGGTTTAAGAAAAGCAAAAGGTAGGCTTATTCCAATAATAAACTTCCTTTCTTAAGTCTTCCAGACCTTAGATCAGTATTATTGTGATTTGTAAATAAAAGAGAATCACAACACATTTAACAAATACAGTACCAATCAAGTAATTTTGAAATTCCAAGATTTAATTAAAAATTATAATGCATAATGCACATGCAAAATTTGAAAAATAAATTTCGTGCAAATGCAATACTAATTAAGTGAATCCAATATAAGCAGTAACTTGTGACCTTATTAATATAGTGAGAAAATGCAATGGGAAACACCGAAGGAGGCAACTAACAACAAGGAGTAGATAAGGCTACACCAAAGGACGTGGTTAGCAACAACGAGAAAATACACGACGAGGAGAACTTCCGAGGAGCAAAAGGTGGCTAGAAGGAATAATAAGCAAATAGAGAAGGGAGGAGTTTTAGATAAGAAGCACAATAATGACACTGGAGCAGTAGAGGAGGATGAATGGCGTTGGCAAGTGGGGCTAAGGAAATTAGGAGTAGATAGGGTTACTATTTTGTTTTTTTAAATAGAATTATGCTACAATGTTAATGAACAAGTAAAAAAGAGTGCAAAATCATGTTTAGTGCTTTGGAAACATTCAAATTAAAGAGTAGTTAAGGATTCAAGTTTCGACCTAAATTGGGCCACAAAGTCTGGACTCGGTCCTAGCCTGAAGCCTAAAATTAAAAGAAAAACTAAGCTCAAATAAAAGCCTTGTTAACTCAAGTCGAGCCCATTGACTTCAAATGATTATTGCAAGTATTAACTATAGAAGTCTTAATTATATAAGATCATGGGTTGAACTAAGATCAATTGAAGATTATAAAATCAATCTTCAGTAGTTATACAAGTTTTATTCATTCAAACATGTTCAATGATGTAGATAAAACTTATGAGATCAAATTGTGGAGAAAATATTTTATCAAATATGATTTTTTAGCAAAAATCATTTTCACTAGTAATGATGAGGGATATATATACTTTGTGTTTTGAAATGACAAAAAGTATACATCTGAAAAGATGAGAGATGTTCATGTAGTTGGTGAATCTAAGCTAATAAAGTAGCTTTAAGCACTAATTTGAATATTTTATGACTTACGCTAGCATAATATGAATTGGTATATAAGGGGATTTAGAATGTGACTAGTAAACGACAAATTTGCAATATTAAAAATCAATTTTCTACAGTATAGCCCATCGAACACGATTTATATAAGGAATTAACTATGTGCTCATTAATTGATGACTTTTATGTTCATCACTAAAAGACTAAAAATTTTATTTTATTAAAATAATATATTTATCATTTATGATAATAATGATAACCATGATCATTAAATAATAGCCACTAAACATGTTTTAAAAAAATTAAAGGATCCCTAATGCACCCTCTCTCTTCTTTGTAAGGATGATAAAACATCGAGACCTTAGTCAGCCTAAAAAAGTTTTTTCAGTTTAAGCCTAAGCTCAATTGAATTTCAAGTCACCCAAAACTTGATTAGACCTAAAACATTCGAGCTAGACTATGCTCAAAAAGTTCTAAATCCACACCCAATATCAATTCACAATTAAAGAGCTTATTGAAAACATGTTGGAAAATTTAACAATGGCTATGTCAATCACAATGACTCATCTGAAACAACAAATCCAAATATAAAGAGATGGAAAAAAATTTATAGAAGAAAGAAATCGATGGAGAGATGATTGAAAAAATAAAACAAAACAAATACGAAAAAATTATGCATATCAAGTAAGATATACTTAAAAGTCTAATAAAAGAGACATTTATGTCTCTTCAACTTTTTTAGCCAAAGAGAGATAAGTCATAACCACTCCTCATTGACCTAGAACAAATTATACTTAACTAACAATAAAAGTATATAACAAAAAGAGTCTATATCACTCCATTAAATGTGTTCTAGCGATATATGAGACTTTGCTCATCTAAAACTTCTTCTTCATAATCCTCCTATCCCTAGTTGGCATAGTTCTACTAGTCATAGGTATGATGTCAACTTTACAAAAGATAAGTATAAAGATAAGCAAAGTAGTATCCATGTTCAAGAGAAACAATGCAACAAGTATGGAAAGAGAAAGTGTGAAACAAATTAGGCATCTATCACAAAAAAAATAGCAATTAAAACTTATTTTAGTTACAAATAATGTTAGATTTTTAAGCCAAACTAATTGAGCTCTTTTAGGCTAGGCTCAAGCTTGGGCGCAAATTTTTTAATTTGCCATCAGAGTCTAACATGAAATTTGATCAACTCAAACTTTACTTGTCGTCTTTAGGCTGGGTCTGAGCCAAATTATTGTCCCTACTTCTTTGTCCTTTAAAAACAAAACTAAAAATGCAATGGACAAGTATAGAAGAAAAGGAATATGTTATCTAGTGTCTTTCGAAGATTGTAATCTTCATAAATTACAAATTTCTACTTTGATAAATTATGCTTGTATTTTACTCTTCAAGTAATCAATATTTTATGAAAAACTCCATTATAAAGCCTATAGCTTAGTGCTATATTTCTTGTAGAAAGGCATCCACTTCTTTGCAAATTCCATGGTCTTTGACAAAGCTTCAAATATCAATATTGCATCACCATCATCGGAGAAAAGAGTACAAAAAATACTGCTTGATGTCACAAGTGATGGCTCCTTCAATACGCCTAAAATACTACCATAAATTTGTTTTCTCTCTTTTATAGGTGTAAGTTTGTTCCTATTATAGTTTTTTAAAGGACTAAGAGGATTTGTTCAAAGCTTAAGAAGGTGGCTGGTGATATAAATATTTATAGCTTTATTCTCTTATTTCTTGGCAATATTGAGAGAGAACACTTTAAGAGGCTAATTGTTAGTTCCCTTCATAAGTTTTAAACCATTTTACTAGTTATGGGCAAGCCTTGGCTAATAACTAATGTGATTATGGCATGATGAAGTTTGAACTTTAGTTAGCTATAACAAACTGTTGATACAACGATTGGTTTGGTTATAATGAGATGAACTAATTATAGGCATATTTGGATAAATTAATCATCAAAATATGCTTAAAGAGAGATGATATAATGATGGATTAGACTACGCGATGTGAATCAATTGAACATGTGCTAATTAGCTCAAAATTTGACTAATCATCATCTTTGGATAGAGAACATGAGCGACGTAACAAAATTAGTGGCTTGAAGTAAGGAAGAAGTGCAAGGACAAAGAAAAGCATATGTAGGAGTTATAGGGATGTGTAAGAACTCTGCTTTTAACATGTTTCATTTAGTTAGCAGTTGACTTAGTAGCTTGATATGCGAACCACTCATTTAAGCAAGACTTTTAATATAGAAAGAGTTGTAGTGTTATGCTTTTACAAAAAGGTTGATTTTATTGTTGTATCTTCAATATATTATTTTTTATACCTATTTGAGTTGATGTTGTAATAAAAAATCAAAAACGAAACGTGTTTGGTTTCAGGATTTTAATTTTTAATTCTTATTATATTGTTAGATGTTAATATTAAATTATATAATAATTCTATATAACAATAATTCAATATAAAAATTTAAATTACATTAAATAATTTTAGTTAAATAATTAAAACTTTTCATCTTAATACAATGCTTTAAAGTATAACAGTAGCATTTCTTACAAAATAAAGTCAATCAATTAAAGATTTTATTAATATAATCATTCCATATTTATCCAAAAATTTCATTCCCACTTTTAAAACAAAGTCTAAATTTTTGTTGGAATGATATTATACTCACCTTGGAATTTGCTTATTTATTTATACTTTCTACAATTTTCTTTTCATTTTTAATACAATCATCATATAATTCATTGGATTGTCCATTTTGTCTAATAAAAATATATTTTATAAAGTAAACAATAACAATATAATTATAAGAAATCTTGTTTTTAGAACAAAAGATATCTTTCAATAACATATTTCAATGAAAATGCGTACAGTTAAACAAGTTTTACAGACCTTGAGGCCTTTCTCTTCTTTTATAATCTCGCAGACAGTATCTTTCACCTCAAAATGATGAAAATAATTCAAATATATAAGTGTAGCCTAATAAATCAAATAGAACTCACCTATATGAATATAACAAGAACAATAATAATATCTCAGTGAAAGTTCGCTAATATCTAGGGTTTAGAGAAGTTCATAAATATGCAGTCTTATTCTTAACTAGTAAAGAGATTATTTTTAATAGATTCCCATCAAAAAATGTATTAAAATAATAAAGTAATAATAATTAAATAAATGCATAAACAAGAAATAAGACAAGTAAATAAATAAATAAACAAGTTATTACAAGAAAACTTTAAGCAAAATAAATAAAAGAAAAGTATTATATATTAAATGTTTAAGCTAAATATAAGACATAAGATTTTTAAAAAATATTTAAAAAACATGCGAGAAAGAGAAATACTTCTCTATATGATATCCTCTCATATCCTAATACGTTAAATTTTTTTACCAAGAGTCCTATTTTCGGTAAGTTCCACCATCCATATCATTCTTGATCACCCCCTACCACCAGGTTTTTCTTAAGCTTTAATATCTCAGCATTTGATGATGGTGAAGGAGTCGGAGAAATTTCCCAGGTTACAGTGATTGTTTGACGGCCATGGAGATAAAGCAGCAATTATGCGTTTGTTAACACAAAAAGAGACTGCAGATGCCGCTGACAAGAATGTGGATAAAGCTGGCTTGGCTATGATTGCAGAGTGGGAAGTCTCAGGAGCAGAGAGAAATTAATCTTGGAGGTTTTAAGGACAAGAAAGATACGTGTCGTTGTTGCAACACATGTACACTCATCGTCTTGGACGAACATGGTGGTGTCGGACTGCATCCTTGACGCTCCAGGACTCCCATATCTTTTTGAAAGCAACACTCTTGTATTATACCTCCCAAGTTCGACGTTTAAACCTGGAAAATGTTCCTTTTTGCGCATTGATTGGAAATGCAGATGTAACTTTGTGGTAACATCTTTTTACTAGGAGAGCCAGCAATATTTGGGATCACAACCATCAACACCTTTATTTTTTTTAGTGGTAATTTTGTTTACTCTTTATTTTGACCTCGACACTCGAATAAATACAACAAACAAACCAGCAAATCAACAGAAAGTAATTCCGACAAAACTGCTTAATACGAATTCTAATTATATCTTTTATTTCTCTTTGGCCATAATAAGGAAAGCTAGCGTTTAGAGTATATTTAATTACCTAACACTTCATACTGAAACTAAAGACCTGGCAAGGCTAAAGAAATTAATTAGGTTAATACAGGAAAAGCAGAACAAAAAGACAAAAGAAGATTCCAAGAATTATATTAACAAGTAAGATTATCTCCAGGAGCAACACCAAGTTGGCTGCAATACTCTTGATAATACTCCACACGAGACTGAACTCTAGCAGGATCCGCACCATCACACTCAAGCCTGCCATTAATGGCTCGAATGGTCGCCCCGAATCCTTGGCCTAGAACTGGTTGGACATTGTTCATCCAATACCACAGGGCGGTCTTAAACGAGATTACAGGGTCAGTGGCCACTGTTTCAGGTGAGTTTAAACCGTCGAATCCGATGCTCTCTCCAGCGGGTCCATAGTTGAAGTTCCAGGATAGTTGAATCGGTCCTCTGCCATAATACCCTTTGCTGGGATTGCATGGATATTGCGTGTTGTCCTCGTCACAATAGTCCTTCGATGGACCATCAATCTCTTCTATGTAGCAAAAGTCTGCAAACACAAAAATAGTTTCCTCCTAAGTTAAGCAAATAATTAAACCACTCGATTGTATCAATATGCATATAGATTGTGTGTGGAGAAAAAGGTTCGTGAAGGTGAAAACTTACGTCCAGTCTCATGAGTGGCATGTGCAAAGAAAGCTGCGATTTCACGCTTAGAGTCATCAACGGAACCAACCCTACCGAACCTCTCATACGAGTTCAAAGCTTCAAGAAATTTGTCACGCGAGTAGAAACTCTTCCCAGCACAACTTGCATCGGCTTGGTCTATTATTCCATTGAAAAAAGCAGCGGTCACAATCTCAGGCACTGAGACGTCATTAGTAGGAGGAGCAGATTGACATGGACCTTCTCTGCATCCTGTTCCACAGTACTCGTTGGTGGTACCGCAGTAGCCCCACCTGCTACAACACTGATCGGAGGCACAACCGCAGTTCTGAGCATCAACATAACCGAAAAGAACACATCCCACTATAGGAAGAACAGACAGAAGCTTTCTTGGAGAGACTGCCATTGATGGATGTGAGCAGATAGCCTGGAGGTAGATGTACTTATAGTGGTTGTTCGTAGATTGTTACGAGTGCTGCTAATTTGAACACGGAGACAATCAAGAGTGCGCGTAGAATTCGGATAATGTTGGCCTTGACTTTGGCATGGTTGACATTTAACAAGTGAATTGCCACGTACTTTTGACGCTTCTTGGTCGTAGCTTTGAAAAGTCTTGCTTGATATCCACTGTGTTACTTTTCTAGACCATTTTGGCAAGTTATTCACCGATCAAGACGATTCTTAACTCTAATCATATGTTTCAAAGTTTAAAGTACGTGTAGATAGTTGAAGTAAATTATAAATAATGTCGATATAATTAATAACAAAATAGTACCGCATGTCACAATTCTATAATTTAGTAAAATTTATAAAAAATGAATACGGTCAAGTGTTAATGGTATGATTAACAAATTTTCATTAATTAAACCTGCGTACATTATTATCTAAGTGTAGATAATTGAAATAAATTATAAATAATGTTGATATAATTAATAACAAAATAGTATCGCATGTCACAATTTTATAATTTAGTAAAATTTATAAAAAATAATACGGTTAAGTGTTAATAGACGTATGATTAACAAATTTTCCGTTAATTAAACCTGCGTACATTATTATCTACTTATTTCTGAAATGGTCAATATCGCACGTGTCTGTGCAACTGCGCGTACCGCTATCTTATTTCTCTACTTTTGACTATTATTACCATTCATTTGCTCTACGAAAAAGAAGTCGAAGTGGACTCCTACAATGCAAATCCAATTAATACTCATCTCCACCAAAACTAAAGTTGATATAACAACTGCCAAATGCATTGAATAAGTCAGATTTCAGAGTAGGTCAAATCCAGGAAAAGTAGTAAAGACAATTAAAGTTCGTTTTTGCCCAAGGATATCAATAGGTTGGGTCGAGTTTCGGTCGTTCTCAGCCCAGCTAAGTTTGACCTGGCCAACTCTAATTTGTCTATATTTTTTTAATTAAAAAATACAAAACGGTGTCGTTTTGGACAAAACGATGCTGTTTTGTCAAAAAAGACTGGGCCGACTATAGTCAGCCCGTAGCCCACCTATAGCTCTCCAAATTCGGGCTAAAAATAAGTCGGGCTAAACAGGTTAGGTCGAAATTGCCATCCCTAATTTTGCCAACCCTTAATTTTAGAGAGAAAATCTATTCCAGTGAGTAATGAATTTTCAATGATGTATTTTGGGGGAGAAGGCTCCAACTAATCATCTAGTCCAAAAATAATAATTTCAACTGAGAAACAAAAAAACTATTCTAGCTCCTCTTTAACTGCATCAAATAAATGTACGCACATTTTTTAGTTATACTTATTGGATAAAGAAAAGTTTAAATACTTTAAATTGTTAAAATAATATTTTCCATTAAAATAACTTTAAATACTCTTACGTAGACAAATGCATTCATTGACTTAATTTGTTCAGTGATGATAACTTTTGATTTACATGTACCTTAACTATTCAATCTTTGTACATAATACTACTATTCAATTTTTGTAGAGAAGCTTAGATCAAAATAGATCAAATTATTACCTGTAATATAATCTGTAAATCAAATTATTACCTGTAATATAATCTGTAAATCTCTTTCTGATTATGTTTTTACTTGTATAGAAAGGCTCAAAAGCCTTCACAAAATGGAATAGAAAACAATCACATTCTTTAAGACTCTACTTACTTTATCATGGCATCAGCGCTCACTCCCATTTTTTAGCCACTTCCCTTTCGTTCTTAAAATCCTTCCTACACTTGTTCAAATTTATTAATACATAGAAAAAAAACCTGCAAACAGATAATTTGCATTACCAAATTCACATATTCAACAACCAGTCACAACTTCGATTTCAAGTATAGCAGAATCTGTTACTCCCAAAATACAACAAACATCAACATTTTCACACATCTAAATATTACCATCTAGTCAATTACTCAGATCAACTACAAACCCTTCCAGTAACATCCACAATCTCGTCTATTTGTCCAAAACTCCCTGCATCAATACAAGCACCTCTCCTTCATTCCATCACCATTTCATCAATTCCAGCTATGGTAGAACCCACCACCCTAATTTTACCCTTCAACCAATTAACTAGTTTCCTTACCACACCCCTAGACACGACCAATTACCTGATCTGGAAAAAACAAGTCCAATGTGTTGATTGACTAATTTTGAGTTAGTCAATATTGTAATAACCGCAAGTGTATCGATAAGTACAGGTCAATCCCACAAAGATTATGAATACTAGTAATTACCTTTCCTCTATTATCTAGCGTAAAGATTGATTTTAGATTTTTAATTAAAAGAAAATAAACTAAGCAAGTAAAAAAAATAGGTAACAAAATTGAATAGAGAATTTAGGAAGTGCTAGGAAATTATTGATATCGAATAATTAGTATCTAGATTTCGAATCTCTGTAAACCCTTAATAGATTGGCCTTTTATTATGCTATTATTTTGATGATTTATTGGAATGTAAAGACTTATACGATATGCTAGTAGTTGAACTTGAGTCTACTAACAACTAATCCTAAAGTTTCTAACTGAATTACTCAGGTGAAATTTTATAGGATTGTGTTACCGTTTTATGAATCGCTCTATTAGATTTGACCCCAAGCCAAAAGATTTATGTTATCCTATCTCTAGGGTTACAATAAACTCTTTCCAATTACCATGGATCTATTCAATCCTATGATTTCTCAATCATTATGTATGTAATCAGATTATGGTCTAATAATTTAGATTACTAGAATGTGAAGAAAATAGATAATTAGATCGCAACACATCAATCAAACAATTGCATTAACAAAATAATTAACACATGCTGAGGTATCTAAACAGGGTTCATTTAATCTAGATACTAATGAAACAATTAGTTACACATTGGCAAATATGAAATTAGACATACATATACAGAAAACTGAAACGAAAACAATAGAATCATAATTCTAAATCTCCCTAATTGTTCTGTATCGAGTATTCTGGTGATGAGATGTTTGATCTTATATTCTGGTGGATTCATCGATAAAATCTTTGTGTCTTCCGCTTCTTTAGTTCAAAATCACCTTTAGAATCCTTAGAACGTTTCCTACCACCTCTCTTCATCATTGCCTCTGAAAAGCATCTTTTATTTGGAATCCTAGGTTGTTATGTTATGTACGGTCTATTGCACGGAGGTACATCAAACCTTACATAAACAAAATTCTCCGGGGTATCACGAAAGTGCACGACTTCAAAGAAGTGAACGATTATGTGCATACCCGTGCCTCCCTTCAGATTATCAAATCTTCTTTTTATGTCGTGTTTTCGTCCAAATTCTTCTCCTTTAAATCCATTAAGGTAATTATAATTTGTAGTACACACTTAAGATGAATTAATTACCAAGTATATACCAAAAGTAATATATATCAAGCGAAAACACATCAAATATGAGGTTAAAATATCTTTAATTATGCATCCATCAAATATTCCTACACTTAAGTTTTTTCTTATCTTTAAGCAAACTATAATCAAAATTATAAATTTTACAACATCAATCCATCACCAATCTTTATTTTTTCCATTCGTACTATACATCTTTATATCCTATCGAATCCAATTAATATACAATCAGAGTTAAGTGGTCCAAAAATTAATTTGCTAAGTAATATTAATAATAATCACATCAACAATTGCATTGAAATCAAAAACATATCTTTTTACACCCTTACCAATATTTCACTCAATGCACTCAAGTGTTTAGGGTAAAAAGCATTAAAAATCTCAATCAATACATAGCATAATTCTTACCATATGCTTGTAATAAAAGCACATCTCTACCACTTATGTACAAACTAGAAACAAAAATTAAAAAGTCTTTGTGTAAGTTGTAGTACAACTTAGGTACGATATGATTGGGGCAATAACAGGGTTTAAGTGAAGGAAATTTACTACACAATATATTTCAAGACTTGTTTACAAGTATACACACATGTCCTTTTAATGCAACTCTATTGGTACCATAAACTTATTTATTTTTATTTTTAATTATTTTTCTTTTATGCTTTTTTTCACAAAATTCCAATAAGTACCACAATTCAACAAATATTGGACCTTTTACAAATTTCAAGTGTTAACAAGTAAATAATGTAAATAACCTTTAACGTTTAAAACAATAAAAATGTCTTTAAAGAAAAATAGGATAAAGATTAATATGTTGGTGAAATTAATGAAAAAAACTAAGGCTCAACTTGGTTATTCCTAAAGGTAACTTTTACGAGTATGATAATTTTCAAAGAAATAGGTTAAGCAAGTTAGTGAATCTAAGTGCCTTTATCATATCAATGCTTCTAATTTAAAAAATATGGTCTCAATACGCATAATAAAAACAAGTTCTAGAATTATCCTACTGTAGATGATATTAAATACATGAAAGAATAACAAGAGCTTTAAAATTTTTGAAATTTCTTAGGCTCAAAAGCTCACGAAAAAATTTGGGTATATATGTGTGTAAATAATATACAATTTCATTCAACCTGAATATTTCAATGATTACAAAAAATATGACTTAGAAAACTAATTTTATTCTAACAATCATCCTTTTGTGTACCAATTCAAATCAACATTAAACAAAAACATATAATACTCATGGACAGATTCAACCAATTCAAGATATCAGTTAATAAAATTTATAATTAGGATTATAATACACTCGAAGAAATAAGTTAAATGTTCATTAAACTCATCCCCACACTTAAAATGGGACATTGTCCTCAATGTACATAATATAAGTAGATATGCAAGTGAGAAGGTATTTTGATACTTTCCTGATTATGACAATTTCTTGATTTGGTTCTATTCAATGTGAGACTATATCCTTGCAAAATATGGAAGAAAAGGATACAAAGAAACAGAAAATAACATAACAGAAAATAAAATCATATACTAACATGAAAGCATAAACAAAATAATATAGAAATTGAAATAAAATTAAAACTAACTCATGAGTTGCCTCCTATACAATGCTTTTTTAACATCAGTAGCTCAGCTTTACCTGCATTTTTAACATCATCCTAGATCAATAATTAGCAGCTTGCTTCCACCCTTTGCTCCACAAAGTAGTTTCATAGCCTGTAAACAAGCAACCTGTTGCAAGATAACAACAAGAACATAATTTATTAAATTAATAAATCCAATTTCAAACAATAATGCCCTTTTTAATGACAAAATATTAATAAAAGGGAGAATAAAAAAATTCCCTGAATCATCAAGTAACTTAAACAGTTTGTTTTCAAGGAAGTGGGAAACCTCTGTACTTAACTTGCTACCAACGCCTCATTAGTAGTTTCCTTACTTGGTTCCTCCGCTGGTTCTTCCTCAACCTCCTCTATCCTCTCGTCTTCTTCTTGGGCAAAGACTTCTAACTTATCTTCTTCAATTCGCCTTTTCCATTCCTCTACTTTCTCTTCTTAGATGGAGATTTCTTCTTCTTCTACACTTGCTGCCTCTTTCATATTTTTGTCCTCCTTCACGAACAACAATATTTACCTCCTCATTTTCTTGGAATGCCTCTTCATCCATAAAGCCAACTGTCATCTTTTCTTCACTCTGCTGCGTTAATAGGCACAAATATATTTAGGTGTAGAAACTCTTTCTTCAAATTCGCGTATGCTAGCTTTAAGTTCAGCAAGGTATTATATTAATTTAACTCTAAGACTTTCTTCTTCTTCCCAAAGCTCTTTTTGGAATGTCCCTCCATTCATGAAGCTACCTCTTATCTTTTTCTCACTCTCAAATTTGTGTCGGTCAGCTTTCATTTTAGCAATTAATTTAATTAATTTATCTCTAAGCTCGTCGTGGTTCTTTAGAGTGACTGCCCTTCCATGTTTTTTAACATCCATTTCAATAGGACTAGGCATACTCCCTTAGATCTTGTCAGATAATATGTCTACCAATTGGCCCATCCGATTCACCAAATTTTATATTCTAGTATCTTCTTCGTGATGTTTCATGATTGAATCTTAAATAAAATCAGTCATCATATCTTCCAAAGTTGGCTTGTTAACTGGAGACGCTTGGTGTTGTAAATATCCAGCTAAAGCGTAATCATTCCATCCATAAGCGTAAGAATTGCTTTATTTTGAATTATAGTTGTTCTCGTATATTGCACAATGAGGCTGATAGCACATGTTTGGTCGCTCCCATGTATGTGTTGGTGCTCGATATTCATGATTATAGTGATAACTCCCACCAATGTCGTGACACGACCTAAACATCAATTGTGGTTTTGAAAATATGTGAGAACACCCCTCTCTTCAATATGGTGATGATATAGATTGCGAAGACATATTCTGACTCCCACAAAAGTCTCGTCTGCTCTATCCTTCCATTATGAGTCGTGGCTATGACAATAAGTCGTAATTCTTAGTATAAACCACAAACCCAAGATCAAGTAGAGAAATTCAAAAGATAACTAAATTAGAAATTAGAAATTATAATAAGATACAATAAA
>JAOQML010000001.1:20868873-20893203 GCA_027568935.1 Erythroxylum urbanii
AGTAGAGAAATTCAAAAGATAATTAAATTAGTAATTAAAAATTATAATAAGATACAATAAATTAGATTAATACAAAAGTAAAATTAAAATAAAAAATAAAAACAAAGATAAAACAATATAAATGAAAATGACTAGAGTAATAACATTCAGGCTTTCCTAATATCAAAATCCTCAGCAACGGTGTTAAAAACTTGATTGAATAATTTTGAGTTAGTCAATATTGTAATAATCGCAAGTTCACGACGTAGCTATAGTCAGTATCAGCAAGTACAGGTCAATTTCATAAAGACTATAAATACTAGTAATTACCCTTCTCCTATTATATAACCTAAAGATTAATTTTAGATTTTTAATTAAAAGAAACAAAAACTAAACAAGTAAAAGAAAATAGGTAACGAAATTGAACAGAGAATTCAAAAAGCACTAGGAAATTATCTATATCGAGTAATTAGTATCTAAATTTCGAATCCCCCAAAAATTTAACAAATTGACCTTTATCATGCAATTGTTTTAATGATTTATTGGACCGTGGACACTCCTATGGTACTAATAGCTGACATTAAGTTTACTAAAGACTAATCTTAAGGTTTCTAACCAAATTACTTATTAGGTTAAATTTTATAGGAATGCATTACCGTTTTATGAATCCCTCTATAGGTTTGACCCTAATCTAGAAGATTTTTGTTATCTATCTCTAGGGTTGCAATCAACTCTTTCTAATTATCATTGATTTATTTAAACTTAGGATTTCTAAATCACTATGTATGAATTCAGATTATGGTCTAATAATTTAGATTACTAGAACATAAATAAAACAAATAATTGGATCGTGACAAATCAATCAAACAATTGCATTAAAAAAATAATCAACACATATTAAGGTATCTAAATAGGGTTCATCTAACCTAGATACTATGGAAACAATTAGTTACATATTGGCGAATTCAAAATCAGATATACATATACAGAAACTGAATCGAAAACAACAAAATCATAATTCTAAATCTCCCTTATTGTTTTGTATCAAGTATTCTGGCGATGTAGATGTATATTCTTGTATTTTAGTGGATTCGTCGATAAAATTTTCACTTCTTCCACTCCTTTAGCTCAAAATTGCCTCTGTAATCCTCAAAATGTTTCCTATTGCCTCACTTCTCTATTAACTCTAAAAAAAGTCTTTTATTTGGAATTCTACATTGTTGTATTATGAAAGTGCACGATCTCGAAGAAGTGTATGGTCATGTGCAAGTCTGTGCATCCCTTTAGATTACCGAATCTTTGTTTTACGACATGTTTTTTGCCTGAATTCTTCTCCTTTAAGTCTATGAAGGCAATTATAATCTGTATACATATTTGAGATGAATTAAGTGCCAAATATATACTAAAAGTAATAAATATCAATCGAAAACACATCAAATATGGGGTAAAAATATGTTCAATTGTGCATATATCAGTTTTTCTCTCCGCTTATGATCTTTTTGGCCATATTGATGGCACTTGCATCTCCCCAGATAATACCACATCTTTAGAATTTGTTAAATGGTAGAAATTTGACTGCTTAGTTTATTGTTGTTTTATGGTGTCCCTCTCCAACTCCATCTCCAGCCTAACTCTTGGGTGCACCACTACTCTTGACCTTTCGGTCGTCTTTGAATGACACTTTCTCTAGTAATCCTCTTCTTAGCATCGCTTCTTCAACACTAGGTTCACACGGTCATGAAAGGCGCTTCCTTGGTCTTTGATTTTCTAAACACTGTCTTTACCGTCGCCAAGGAATTCGCAGTTATTGATGACCACATGTCTGATGACAACCTTGTCTTATTCACCCTAATGGCCTCCTAACTGAGTATGAGTCATTTGTCAATGCAATCAAGCACTACGACTCTCTTCTCACCTTCTCAAATCTTCAGGCTCGACTCCCTATCCATGAACAACATCTTCTAGCTTATCACTCTTTTGGCATTCCCTTCATTAAAGCAGCTCTTCTAGTTTCTCAATCTAGCAATGACGTGAGTAATCCACCAAGCACCTAGCACTGACACTCTTCCTCTGGTGGACACGAGTGATTAGTTGGCAGATGCTCTAACTAGAATTGTAACCTTAATGGGTTCTCATCTTATGAAACCCTAACAAATGTAATCTCATATACCTTATAACCAATACAATCTTTCTCTCCACCTTCATACACCATTTCTAGTTTAAATTTGAAGCATCCACCATAGAAGCACTTAAACCTAAATTTAAAGTTTAAAATACTAGTCATTCTTTAAACAAAACCTATAACAAAAAAAATCACAATATGTAATTGTATTCACAATAAGCATTATTATTGTAAATAGAAGTAAGAGTGAGAAAAAACATAAATCCAAGTATGAAGATTCTAGACGTAAAGCATAACCTTACTAATTAACCTATTGAATGCTTTAAATATAGCTTGTTATTACCAAAAAGTAAGAGATGTAATCAAAATATAGCAATAAACTCGTATCTTAAACCAACAAACCTTTCAATTATACTATTTAGTTAGTGAACACTGTTTAATTTCTTTATTTTCTATTTATTCCAAAAGTTGCATCCTTTTTACTCTTCATTATATGTTGTATAATCTAATTTAAATTTAACCAACAATATTGATAGTTCACTAAATTGCCTAGTTCTTAACAAAAATATTAGACAACAACTAATAAATGAATTATAAAAATATCCTTTTAAAACATCAAACATCAAGCACATGTTCAAGAATTCGCCAAAGTAAGTTAATATCAATAACATAAGCACAAATAAAAGACGTATATGGAAAATGTTAAAGGTAAACTTTTGTTAATAGTTTTCCTTTATTCAATAGTAAAATAGTAATTTCTAATTATTCAAAAAATATTGTGAACAAGCAGTTACCCAAATCTAAAGCTTCATTATAGCTATTGCCTTAAAAGGACATTCAATACATATTTAGATGAGTTATATGATATGGATACAATTATGGAAGATGAAGTAGGGCTAAGGTGTAAAGTTAAGGGTGTCCATTAAAATAGATAATAAGTGGGAGAAGGCACATGCTACCTTTCCACTAAATGCCTATTGTTAGCATTGCTCCACTCTCTACAATCCATGCATAATTACTCGCCCACTGATATATATTGGCTACTTAGCATTTTTATGAAAAATTATCTACCACATATATATAATAAAACTTGAATTCTTTGTAGTTTACATTTATGAATTGTAACTTACCCTCCACAAGAGAACATCAAGAGAGATCGATTTATATATGGACTATCGTCAACATAAAGGTTATGGTCAATTTATAAATTCGTATATTGGGGCATTTTCATAATCATTCTCTTATAGTCCCACCATATTGTTGTGTAAACCTAAAAAGAATTACTAAATAATAATTGAAATAATTTAACAAGTAACACAAAAAAATGATTCTTGTTAAATGTTTTCTCATTTAAGGACCACGATAAACACCATTCTTTCTTAATTACACATAATTGAGTAGAAAAATTTTCAAAGACAAACTCTAGAAAATAAAATGTTCCTATATAAGAATTGAACCTTTTACAAACCATCGCCTGTTTTTATCACTATAATATCTAGATCACATAATAACATTTTCTAAAAACTTTTAGAATTAAAACAAAAAGAGAGAAGAAGGGAATAAGAGCTACAATTGAATCTCAATTTCTTAGTAGCCAAACCACTTTTTTAAGATGGAAAGAATGCTCACCAGTACATTAAGCTTCTCTGCACTTTTTTTTCAACCTTACTATTTAAATTAATGACAACAAGGTCTTTCCCTAAATGTAATTGAAGATTCCTTCCCTTAATTGTTTACAAATTGATAAACCCTAGGTATGCTTCTCATTGGGATAAAGATTCCTAGTCCCTATAATTTTTCTTTATGTAGCATTGTATAAAGTATGGGATATGATGCTACATTAAGCTAAACATTGTATGGGTTGAATAAACTACATGATGTTGTTGGCTACATGGCATATTCTTGCCACATAGATTTCCACTATGATAAATGACATCATTTTTACTGGGATAATTAGGGTTCTTAATGACATTTTGATAATAGGGGGAACAAATCATATATTAACTGAAATATAGGAGTGGTCTTTGATAATTTTAAAAATGAGAGGACAATATGATATTTTGTCAAACTCTAGGGGGTCTTACGAATTTAACTCTATAATAAATTTGAGTTATGTTCGTTATTAGACTTGTTGATAAATTCAAGTTCTATTTAACTTGAATATATTTAGTCTTTTAATAATAGGTTTTACTTAACTCAATTTGTATGATTTGAATAAACAAACTAATGATCACATAAATTTAGAGATAGGTTTAGGAATAACATATAAGGTATATTTTGGTAAGATTTGTCACCTAACGGATCTAGGAGTCACTTGAAATATGATTGATAAAGTGATTTGTTGGTTTGTTGGTTTATTAAGCAAACTTAAGATCAAGTAGATTTGAACAAGATCATAGTTTATTAGAGAGATTAGAATAATCTTTTCGAATCAATTAGAGGGTTATTATTTTAATAAAATAATGGGAGTAACCAAATATAAGATTAAAATCCTATTCTTATTTGGTTGACATGACATGTAATCAATTACATACTTTGCTTACATTTATATTTTGTTCTAAGTAAAAAATTGCCTTTGGTTAGCATAAATTATACTGAGTTAATGAACCTAATTTCTTTGACATAGGTTAAGTTTGAGAAAAGTTATCAAAGTTAGATAGAAAAGTTATATATCAATTATACAATATTGGCATTAATCCCTATTGAGAGTTTGACAACAAGTATTATAGATATGTCAATATCATATAAATGATAAAATACGATGACATTTTGAGTTGAATAATATCTCATAAGCTTTGATGACAACATATAAGATGTACGTTAATACTATAGTAGTATGATGTAAGAAGCTTCATGAGATACAGTTGAAAGATTTAGTACCTTGATTTAATTATTCCATTAAATTTATCCTACTATAAGCATTAATATAAACTAAAATCAAAGACTTGATATAGAATGATGTTATTTTTCATTAAAAGAAAAATTAATTGCATTATTTTTTTGTTAATAAGTGATATAATAATGATTGTATATATTTCCAAATCATGCTTTTGGGTATATGATATTGAATTTTTATTCAATATTAATAGAATGTTCAAGGCATGATAGAAAATAAATTATTGAATAACATAATGAGAATCATAAAAATGATAAGACTTTAAAAGACTCAAAGTTACCAATTTTTGGATGTGATGATTAATTGAAGCACATATTATCCATTAAATTCATAACTAAATTGTATAATAAAAAGGTTATAAGGTATGCAAAAGGTTGGATATAATCTTACATACCCCATTGAACAAAATGTTTCTTTCAATAAACATGTATAGGATAATTATTCTTAAGATAAGTAACGAGAGAAAGATAATGTTTGAAAGGTTCAAATTTCATAACAATATATCTAGTTGGAACTAACACCTTTGTTGATACATTTAATGTATAGTTGAAAGGCTACGAGATGTTAAAAGATTTATTTTTATGATGAATTCAAAGTGTTTGTTTTAGAGATGATTGTTAATTTGTCATGTCTACAAGAATTTTAATGGTGTAGTTATCCTCTTTAGTGGGAGTATGTAGAGACATATTATTTGTAGACAACAACAAAGTCATATTTTAATTATTGAATGTATGATAGTCCAAAAACAACTTTTATTATATATGAATACGTAACAACTTAATTATGGGAATTAGATCCATAAAGATAAATAAGGAAGTTGTTTACCTATTCTAAGTCTAAATATATAGATAATATAATAAAGGTGTTATTATTTGAGATATCTAATACTTTTCAAGTATTAAAGATATTCATTATTTTGTGTATAAGTTGATATTTAATTTCAAGTTTATATAGATATTGAATTTAGAAGTAGGTCCTAATTAAGATATATGTTACTTAGAAAAATATTATTTTAAGATTGAAAATGTTCTAATATAGTATCAATTACTGATCAAGCTATAATACATTTTTTTCAGTAGAAATGATTATTTGGAACAAGGAGTTTTTTAATCAACTTGGTATAGTTCCTTAGATTATTTAGATAGTAATATACTTTTGAATATTAGAGCCACTAGACATACAAAAATGAGCTAAGGTTTCATAAAAAAATCTAAGTATATCTTTAGGCACTTTCTCTTAATTATGATGATAATTGAGATGAAAATTATAAGATTTAATCGAATACTCCCTATAAAAAATATTGTAGAACTCTTTTACTAAACCACTATCCTAGCAGTATTATGATCGTCTTATAGTGTTATGGTATAAGATACTTAAACAATTAGCTTAGTACAAGTAGGAGATTACTGATTTATACCTTATAGTTAATCGATTGGTTATAGTTTAGTGACATAATTATTTAAAAACATTCTTTGTCTTATACATATTAATATGCGTATGATAAATTCTATAAGATAAATGTACATCACAAATAAAATTATGATGATATCATAATTGTGAGATTGATATTACATTTATGTATTATTCTTAAATTGTTCCTAATCATTGTTCTTTTAAGATTAAGCATTAATATAGAGTAAAAAAACTCACATACATTATATTTCTTTTTTACAGAGAAATTAGTTGATCTCATATACTAAAGTATGGAGATACTTAAACAAATAAGTGAGTAATTATTAAAGAACAATTTTACTAAATTGACCCCATGTGATAATCCTATTTAGAACATTACTTGTATGTCGATGGAAATTCTCATTCTGACGATTGTATAAGTGATCTTTTGACTTGATATCTCCAAAGTATATCATATAGAAATTACTATATTTTAATACTATTTATGATTTATTCTAGTTAAAGGGTAGTTCAATCAATAATCATTGGATATAACATGAACTATATAAAGGTAGTAAAGTAATCAATATAAGATCCATCTCTCTAAAGTAATTAGGGAGAATATTGTATTGCTCTTGATTATTATTAATTCGGGAGATTCTTGGCCAAGGTGGAATGAAATGTTGTAAAATAATTTACATATGTCATTAATAGAATTAATTACTATTAGTAGAGAATTAATACAACTGGATTAAAATAGAGTAGATATTAATTCTATACTCTATGTCTAATCATAATATTGTACGATGAATTGATTAAATTTTATAGAAAAATTATGTATAAAAACATTAGTCAAGATCACTTTAACATTCCTAAATATTTAGATAGTCATGATATATTACTAAATGCCAATATTCATCTACAAATATAAATCATTTAATTAGAGAATTAAATATGAATTAAAAGAGTTTAATTTATCTAATTTTAAATATGATTTAGGTTATAATTTATATCTTACCAACTTATTTAGGAATAATAGGTCGCACATAAAGAATGAGTTTAAGAGAAAAAAAGTTTTTAATCAAGTTGAACCTGATTATAAAGTTTAAAAAACTTTATGCTTAAATATGAGATATTTAAAAATAAGGACTAATATAAGAAATTAGATGTTATTTGACCCAATTAAAATTTTATTTCAGTTAAATTATTGAAAATTCTAAACTATATTTTGAATAAACTTAGGCTCTAAGGGAAATAACTTCTTGCCTAACCCTCTCAATTGTAGAGTTCTCGTCACTTTCCATGGATACCCTAAGAAGCTAGACATACGTGTGGCTACAGTAGTTGAAATGAGTTGATTTAAAAAATGAATCGATAAAAATAATAAGAACATGATCAAGTTTACAATAAAATATGAATTATAATTCATGTTTTGTTATATTTATGCATTAATCATATTATAGAATTTTAATTGATCTTAATTTTTAAGAAATTATTTGAAAATTTTTCATTTTTATTCCATTAGATGTCGGATCGGACCTCGCTCTAATTTCCCGACCTTAAGTACAATAAACTATCATCACTAATTTTGTAACATTTAAACATTACAATTTATCAAATATGTAGATAATTTTGATCCATATAGATGTGACAATTGATACTCGGTTATGTACTGCTTGCTTCCCCTTCGCCAAAATTGAATATAACTATAAAACCTTTATGAAGTTTCCATTAAAAAAGCACACAAGAAATAGAAAACTAGCCCAAAGAAAAGCGCATTAACATTTAAGTGGGGGACTATCCATCTCGAATAAGTAGGGATAGGAAATTAGCACCAAAAATATCTCCTCCCTCGAGTTAAAAGTCAAAAGCAGGACAAAGACGTGGTAGGGTAGGATAGGATCAAAATTGAATTCCTTCGTACGTAGCTTAAGTTGTTTTTTTTAGGGTAAAAGATGAATTTTCCATCTGATTTTATTTAAAATTATCAAAAATAAAGCTTTTAATAAATTGTATTGCTAAAATCAAACATCAACATACTCTAAATTTTGTCACATACTTAAAAATTAATTACATAATAATATATTTTAAAATAATTTAACAAAATTTCTAAATTCTTTTTTTTAAATAAATTTAGAACGCTCTGTGTTGTTATGCTTATATTTATAGTGGGGTACATGCATGACAAGGACTAGGTTTAGAAAGTCTTCCCACTCAGTACATCAAACATTGATGCTGTTGTTGAATCTTGATACAGGAATATCAATGTGCATGTCTCAAACCTAGTTGCTTGGTGTGCATTATCCATTCACCATATTCACCAAGCAACTAGGTTTGAGAAATGCACATTGGATTATGCATTATCCATTCACCAAGCAACTAGGTATAAAATGATAATATGTAATATCACATCATCACTTTCAAATCGTGCAAAAGCATCTGTTGGCCATGTATGTTCGATTTGACGTAGAAGACTAAGTGAAGATGATAATGGACATACATCTATATAACCATTCATGAAATTTTAACTTGCATCAACTTTGCCATTGGATGGTAAGGATACCTCTGAAATCATTTGAATTGGTCTTTGGATCACAAATTCTAACGCTAACTGCAATTCTAATATTATCACAAGTTCTTACATTCATATACATAAACAACTACAAAGTCAAAATCAAAATCTTTGGCATGGCAACTAAGGGCAGGTTATCTGCCTGGCTTCTCATGTTCATAACCTGATGCTTTTCCAGTTCTACCAATCAGGTAGGGCTCTGGCAATGAATTGCCATTATTCATCTCAAGACCCTGGTAAGATCTGGTTGCAAAAAATTCTGCTCCAGATTTTGCTGTTCCCTTGATAACAGAATCACGGCTTCTGTCACGCAATTGCAGGGCCTTCTCTGCTGCATTTGTTATTGTAAGGACTCCTTCGTTTCGTTCCTCAATGTTATTCTCTGTGCAATGCCCAATAGTTCAAATGAACAGATGCATAATATCACTATCATATATCATTGCCAACAACCAATGTAAACTGAAATACCTGATGATTGAAAATCTTCCACGTATCTGCCTTCAACCAGTGAAAATCGTGCTTCTTCAGAATGGTTATTGATTTCCACAGGATTTGAAATCATTAAATCCTGAAATGTGATCACATATGCTCCTGTCCATTGGCTACCCCTGCAGGGTAAGTGCTCCAAAAATAAGTCCGTCATGAATATCAACATTCCACTAAATAATTACGTGAATAAACACAGATTTGGATTGCAGTTGTCTCCACGTCCCTGCATGAAAACTTGCTTCACATGAAAAAAAGGAACTGCTGTTCCTTGTTGAAAATCTTATACCTGTTGAAAGCTAGCATGGCTTCAAATGGTGTAATAATTGGAGCCAAGAACTCTTTGCTATCCAAGAGAGCAGTTTGGGCACACGACACATAGATGAAAACATCACACTGTCACAAAGGGAGTGATTTCCATCAGTCAACTTAATAACATCTATATCTTCCAATTAAAACTAGTAAATACTTTGGATTGACTGAGGTTACCTCCGGGAAGTTGGCAAGTTTTGCAGGGTTTGGTCTTCCCATAACAAGAGTATAGGACTTTTTGCCAGCAGCAGTAACCAAGTCTTTCATCCGATTTATCATCTTTAGGTAACCAGCTTTATCCAGAAGTAATGAAATTATGCAAATGATCATCACTATTGATCAGTATCTTGTTGCGAACATTTGAAGACAACAAAGCAATGCAGGCAGAAAATGAATATGAATTCCATGAGAAAGCCCTAAAATATTAAATGCCAAGTATGTAGTGAAATATTTGTAACAATTGCTAAGAATGTGACAGTTCCAAAGTTGGGCTGGCAGTCCATTAACTAGATTCTTGCCTTGCCAAACAGGTTATTAGGGCTAAAACCCTAGCTACTACCACCACTACCTCCCTTTGGCCAAGAGAGAGTACAAAATAGTTTTAAGTCTAGGGGTATAGTTGTACATTATAACCTAGCAGAAGAAATGAAAACAGTCAAATCACAAAGCAACCATATCATTAATAACTGAGCTAAACTGAAAATACAAAATTTTTAGAAAAATAAAACAGAAAAACACAGCATACCTGCACCAAGGGTTCCCACCAAAATACCAACCATGTTAGCATCTTTTGCTTTCTCCACCAGGTAATATCTGCATGAACCGTCAGTCATCAGAAAGGATAAAAGGTTGAGAATTTTCAGCTAAAAGAACAAATGGCATACCATAAATACATAGGAAAAGGCTTAATTTTGGACGAGATGTGCGAGCATTGTGTATTTTAAATAATACCTGCGCTTAAGAATCCTCCTCTGTTGAGATAGATCCGTCACCAAGTGACTTTCTTTTGTGTCGTATCTGACTAAAACCACCGCCATCAACAAATTTTTTTAAAGAAAGAACAGGAATATAAGAATACAGCTAGAATAGTGTTTGTGTCTGTAGAATACTAAAATATCTCCCTGTTATTTAATCATGGTTCACTTTTTACTATAACAGTCCAAATGGAGAATTTTACAAGACATAGAACATCACCAAGAGGATAAAGTAATGCAACTGACAAATCATTTTGGTCAATACTAAAAGAAATTGCAATGCACAAACAATCACTTTCGAAGTGAGATGGGGAATTTGAAAAAGAATACAAAACAACAAGAAATCACAATTTACTTCTTCCTCAAGCTGAAAGGAAAGAATTGAGAGCACACAAGTATGCAAAATTTTACATGAATAGCAACTATGCTTATTTCCTAAGAAATATTATCAAGGCCATCCAATTGAAAAATAAACAGATCAGCACAAAAATCTTCAGACGCACAACTTTACGAGCATAACATGTAAACCCATCCCCATAAAAAGTATGCTTTTTTTTTAAAATTAAAAATATGCTTTTGAATATAAATATCTTTGAATTTTTTAGGAATTTCATGAGAAAACATGCATGTTTTGTACCTATATCACAGCTGTTGAATGTGAGAACAACATTTGCAAATGCTGAATTCTCATAACCTATCCACAAAAGCAAGCAGTCCTCCATTCTCTTCCCGTCAGGTAGAACCCATATCAAGCCTCCAATGCTTTGTTTAGAACCACCAGCCACACGTGTATTGTCGCAAGGTGAACTGTGATCAGTCGGTTGCTGGAGCTCAACAAAATCTTCAGGATCCTTCGAGGGATTTATTGCTGGGCACATAACATCAGCAAAATGGAATTTTGAATCACGCTCGGAGCCAGGTGGTGCTGATGATGCTAGTTCTTCCTTAATACGAGGGATTGAATATGAATATTCCAGCCCAAAGAGAACCTAAATTAATAGAAAACAATACCAGTAGGTCTCACATCACTTGCATGCAGAATTTCTCTCAAGCAATAAGCTTGTTGCAACAGTACCATGGAAGCAAATAGTGGCATACTAGGTAATGAAAAATATGAGATTTGCACACAAATGATATATTTCAACCAAGTTTCATTTTCCAGAGCATTTAATATCAGCCGCTTTCACAAAAGATAATGGCATATGTTGAGGTAGAACTATAGACATTTCTGAATTGCCGATAGAGGTCAAATTGATGAAATTTCAGCAACAATTAAAATATACCGCCTTCAAAAGGATAAGGCAACAAAACAAATATCATAAAGATTTTGAATAACACGGAATTGATTCTTCAGATTTTATAGCAGAAACCAACAATAGACCATCTGCCACCCATTTCAAACCCTCATATGCATATCATGTGGCCCATCACCTTGTTGGGGAAAGAGGGGGGCGAGAAGAATAATGAACTGCAATTGATTGACACAGATTGCTAATCATTACTGCTGCTTTCAAACATCCAGTACACGATAGCTTTAAATAATGCAAACATAACAAGAGAGAATCCTAGAAAATAAGAATACAAACTAATGATCAGATTTATTGCCTAATATCACTAACCAACTAACTTAGTGACTAACAAATAACAGCATCCTAAGACTCACTAACATAAAAACAGAAAACACATACTCCTAAAAAATATTAACCTATATTTTGAATTAGTCAACTAGCATTCCCCCTTGATTCAAAATTCATATATGGAGGAGCACTTATCTCCATGGTGCACATCTCACCAATGACTCTAAAATAAAGCTTCTTCTTTTGTCTCTTGCGCCATATTTGTCTGCACTTCATCTTCAAGTTTGCAACTGGTTTGTATGTGTCCATATCTGCTGCACTTGAAATATTGTGGCTTGCCCTTGTTCCAACAATCTTTCTCTTCCTGACCAAGCTTTTTGCAATTGCTACATTGAACAACTTTGGCTTTTCCCTTTGAAGATGAACTCTTGGCTAGATAAGCTCCTTCAACTTTATCTTCAATTTCCCCCTCTCTCATCATTCTTCTTTCGTTCACAGCTTGAAGAGAATTTAGTAACTCAGTGAAGGTTATTTGTTATAGATCTTTAAAATCTTCAAGTGATGAGATTTTGGTTTCATACCTTTTGGGAAGGGTCACAAGAAGCTTGTCCACCACTCTTTGACTGATTCAAAATATTAGTTACTTTTTTTAAAGAGCATGTTTTTTTTATTTTTATTTTAGTGGGTCTTAGGACGCTGTGGTTAGTGATATTAGGCACTAAATCTGATCATGAGTTTATGATCCTATTTTCTAGGATTCTCTATTCTTATGTTTGCATTATTTAAAGTCAGTGTGTAATTACCATTTGGTAGCAGCAGTAAAGATTAGCAATTTGTGTCAATCAATTATTGTTCATTACTCTCCTATCTCACTCTTTTACCAACAAGCAGTATCAGAGCTTAATACCAGGTTCGGTCTTCTTTTCTCTACCTTTAGGGATAAGTAGTGTGTAAAAGAGGGTGAGGAAAGAGTGAGAGGAAGCCATGGCATCAAACAATTTTTCTCTTCCACTTCCCACTTTCAATGGAGAACACTATCAATCATTGGCCATCAAAATGAAATCCTATTTGAAAGCCTTGAGTTTGGGGAGGTTGTTGACAGTGATTTTAATCCTGCCCCACTTCCAAAAAATCTCACACTAACTCAAATAAAAAAACATGATGAAAGAGTAGCAAGGAAACCAAAAGCGTTTTCTTGAATACATTCGGACATGTTGGAGGGAATTTTTACAAGCATAATGACTTGTGAATCGCCTAAAGAAGCATGGAAAAAACTCAAGGAAGAGTTTGAAGGCAACGAGCAAACGAAAATGATGCAAATTCTGAAGCTCAAAAGAAAATTTGAGATCTTAAGGATGAAGAAATCTGAAAGTGTCAAGGAATATGCAAGTAAGCTCATGTCTATCGTCAATCAAATTAAATTGCTTGGTGAAGAATTTCTAAGCCAAAGAGTGGTTGACAAGCTTCTGGTGATCCTTCTCGAAAGGTATGAAACCAAAATCTCATCACTTGAAGATTCTAAAGATTTATCAAAAATAATCTTTGCAGAGTTACTAAATATTCTTCACGCCGTGGACCAAAAAAGAATGATGAGAGAGGAGGGAACTAAAGAAAAAGTTGAAGGAGCTTATTTAGTGATGACTTCATCTTCAAAGGGAAAAGGCAAAGTTGCTCAAAGTTCTATTTTAGAGTCGTTGGTGAGATGCACACCATGGAGATAGGTACTCCATATATGAATTTTGAATCAAGGGGCAATGTTAGTTGACTGATTCAAAATATCAGTTACTATTTTTTTAGTTGACTGATTCAAAATATCATTTATTATTTTTTAGGAGTATGTGTTTTCTATTTTTATGTTAGTGGGTCTTAGGATGTTGTTATTTGTTAGCCACTAAGTTAGTTGGTTAGTAATATTAGGAACTAAATCTGATCATGAGTTTGTGATCCTATTTTCTAGGATTCTCTATTGTTATGTTTTTTTTTTTTTGATACAATGTAAAAATGTATTGATCAAAAATTGTTGTGTACATGGTCTATTGGGGCATACCCCAATCATATTTGATAGCAACTGTAAGATTAACAATTTGTGTCAATCAATTGTTGTTCATTATTCTTCTCTCCCCTTCTTTCCCCAACAATTTGTCTCTCAATTCCTCGTCACATTCAATGCAGAACTTATACCAGAATCAACAACAATATACATGCTTAACAAGCAATTATGTAGACTACTAACACAAATTAGATGCAAAAGATGACATGAATTGGAAATTTAAGTAATTTTTACACTACCACAACAGACTTGCTGCTTGTTGAGGCAAAGCTTGACAAAGTCTCCACACAGCTAGTTACGTCAATGGAAGCCTTTCCAAAAACAAAGAACGCTGGAAGCTTTGATGTCCTAACAAAAGCATGAATCAAATAAGAAAATAAGTAATGCACAAAAACAGAATAGGGATACTCCCTTACATTCTATTTAACTAAAAATCACAACTTGTGCCTAGAAAATGAAATTTTCTATTAGTATCAAAACTCCCAAGGGCTTAAGCACCAAACCTTTCTAGATCAAAGAGAGAGATAATGCATCTCAGTAAATGAAAACGTGACAATTCTGGTCTAAAGTTGCTCACTTATTTTCAAACTCACAAGAGCTTAAGATACAGCCGTTCTGGATTGATTTTGAGAAACAATGCTTCCTATTGAAAAGTAATATCTTTTAAGAACATCAATAAAACCAAATCAAGTAAAAGAGTGCAAAACAGCAAACTTATTTCCTTGCAAGACTACTCTGAAAAAAAAAAAGGATTGATTTCACAGCAGCAGCAGAGGCAGTTCGCACATCAGAGAACAGTACGAGAATCGTACAGCAAGTCTAAGGAATTTCTAAAGGCAACAAAGCAGGAATGTGAATAGCCAGAACATAAAATTAAGCATCAGAATGGAAACAACTATTTCTGGCCAGATTACGGTTCGGTAAATATATAATCTCCAATTCATATTCCAAACACCAGAAACATTTGAACGAAAAAGAATGTGTTAGAGAATTACTTACGGACTGAGACATGTATGACCGTAATGTATGACACAGTCAGCATCAACATGTGAAGCTCCAGCTTCATCAACGCAACAATTACCATATGTCGTATCTGCCATAACAAACAATCGGATCTCTTTCCCATCCTTAATTTCGCCATTTACAGGATTAAATTCTCTCAACTCCTTAAGCTTTCTTCCCAAAGCACCCACTACTCTAGTTGAATCCTTCAGCAACTCATCTGGAAACTACAACAATCCAAAAAATAAACATAAATATAAAAAACATAACATAACATTCTTAAAAACCCAGAATAAATCAGCTCGTTGAGCTCTTCTTTCTATCTTTGTCCTCCAATTTTCTGAGCAACCAAACAAAGAAATAAACTTCAATACTTTTAAGACACCTGCAAAGCAACTCTGGTGAAGTTTCCACTAAGTATGAAACTTGCGGTCTTTTCAATATCATGGATTTCATCAAAATCCATTGTCGAAACAACTACAGCTGACAGCTCCCTTGACAAGGGAACAAAAGAACAAAACCTTGCTGGTTACAAAAGAAGTCCCTTACTTTTATTTATTTATTTGAGTTAAAACGGGTTTAGGGTTTAGGCCCCAAGTCACAATAAACATAATAAGACGGTGGCCCAATTGAACCTAGCACAGGCTTATTGACACTTGGACTCTTGCTCTAGTTAAAAGGCAATTTTTTTCTTCGTACTCTGTTTCTATCTCTAATCTCTTCACTGCTTCTCCATAGAGAGTTGTACGGCCACATTCAAAGTTCTGTCCTTCATGTTCTGAGGTAGTTGCTTAGTTCTTGAATACACGGAACTTGATTACGTTTGTTTGTTATATTATAATATTTTATTTCTCTTTTTGGGTAGTGCATGGCCATTTGAGTTTCATTTCTCTCTTGTTAGTTTTAGAAAGAACTGGTCATGAGCGAGGAAATTGTTGTCGAAATGATGAAGCTTTTTCCTTTTTTGTGTGTTTTGGAAGAATGAGCATGCTGTCTTTGTTTCTGTTATTGCTTATTTGGCTATTTGTCTAACAGGGAAAAGAAAGTCGATGTTTAAGTTCTTGTTTAAACGTCTGGGTAATGGTAATGGGAATGGAATGTTTAATGAGGACACTTGTGTGCTTTTGTTTGTTTTCTTGGGCTTGAGGTTGATTTTCTCTTAATTTAACCTTGGGAAATTCTTCTCAGGATGGAACAACTTTCGGGTTTGAGGTTTCGTTTTTTAAGAATAACATGAGCGTGGATTAATGAAGTTGAATAAATTGAACTGAAGGAACCAAAGCATAGGAAATCTGCGACAACTGAACTTTTTGGAAGTGCGTGTATAAGTTTTATCAACTACTTGACAGCTGCCTAGGAGTTGAACAGTTAGGATTTGTGCTATATTTGTAATTGTCTCTTAAGCGAGAAGATTTAAGCTGATTAGATTTATTTTTCCTCACATTGTATTATTGTTCAAAGAATTCACCCTACTTCTGCAGCTCCTTAGGACTTTGTTCTTTTTTTTTTTCCTTGTATTATCGTATCCTATGGTATCTAAATTTCTTGTTACCACCTTTCTCGAGTCTGTCAATTTCCCAATTGCATGAGTATTAATAGCCTTAACACGAAAATTTATCAATAAATTGGAGGTATTAAAGATAGTCAGTCTTCCTGTAGAGAAGAACGCTTATCAATAAAGCATAAAAGATGAATTTGCTATTCCAGGACAATAAACTGCAACATGTTACACTTAGTATTTTGTTAAGTATGTTATGCTGGGTACTTACAATTCATACTTTGCATAATCATCTGGTGTAATCAGTCGCTCTGTACTTTTTGAAACTACAAATGTATACCGCTATTGATTCACTGAGTGTGCTGATAGATATACTAATACTGGATCATTATATTCTTCTATTGTTTTCCAGAACTAATGTGAAACAAAAGTTGTTCTTATCTCCTTCCTGTTGGATTTTTTTTAGTTTTCGTTCTATTTACAAGCCTGTAGTAAGTGTGCCTTTGTTCATGTATTGGAAATGCCAAATGTTTTGTCTAACATGATTGTACATTGTACATTCATCTGTATATATAGGGGTTTACTGATTAATGTATCGCTAAGAACCTGGTTGAAGTTGCAAATGGCAACTTGCATTCAAGGAAATCCTTGCCAATCCACTCTGTGCGCCTTGGGACTACCACAATTACATCGTCGACCTCTTACAAGATTTGTTTTACCAGTTCGTGTCAATTGCTTCTCTGCAAAATCTTTGACACTTCCGACTAGTTCAATTATCCAGCAGTGTGGCCCTATATTGAAGCGCCAACAGTGTGGAACTGCAATAAAATACCAACAACTAACAACAGTTTGCTTATTTGGTGGTAAAGATGAGTCTGAAAGAAACAGTGGGGTAGCATCTCTTTCCCTTTAAATCCGAATTTGTAATGGGTAAAATAAAAATGGGAAGGACTATTCTCCATATATTTGCCTCTTCTAAGACCTCATCATTAATTGAGAAGTAATGGAAATGATGGAATCAGTTTTCATTTGTTTGGTATTGCCAATTACCAAGTGATGATGTTTAATTGAAGTCATTTAAAATATCAGCTGAAGTATACTGAAACATGCAACAGAATGCAACTTTTAGATTGAGAACTGGTTCTTTTTAAAAAACTTTATGAGATACAAACTAAGCTACTCATCTGACACTATATGTTTTTGTTTTTCCATTTCATCTCAGATATTCTAACCAGATCTTGACTGATTTGGTTTATACGTAATTACCTTTAGTTTTTAATGGATAGAATGAAGCTAGTCTGTGCTTAACCTTTGGAGAAGCTTTGAATTGAATTTAGGTCCAAATAGTGAAGATAGTAGATGCTTTAAGATCTTTTTATGTAGTTCCATTCCTTTTTAACGTGATCCAAAATCTGTAGTGTTCATCTAAACTTGTAATTTTATCAGGAATCTCCTTGGAAATCCTTCCAAAAAGCTTTTGGAGGTTTCAAGGGCGAGTCAGTAGAAAATTTGCTAAGGGAGCAGATTAAGTCTCAAGAATTCTACAGTGCAGACAGTGGCAAAAATCCTCCGCGTGGTGGTGCAGGTGGTGGCAGTGGCAGTGGTGGAGATGGTTTTGGGGATTCTGAGGATGGAGGCTTTTCTGAAATTGTTGATGAAACTATCCAAGTGATCTTGGCTACCCTTGGCTTCATCTTTGTGGTAATAATATCTTATCTCTCAAATTATGGGGATTTTGGCTCAGGACCCAGTTTCTTGTGTGAATCTATGTCTAGAATGTTACTGATTTTTCACCATTAGTAGAGAGTTGAAGAGAAGAATTTTATATAACTAAATATAACATCAATACCACATCTGGTAGGAGATAAATATAACTGAATGTAACATCAATACCAGATCTGTTCGGAGATAACTTCAGATAAGGTGATGGTTGGCTGGTTTAAGACATTAATGTGTGCTCAAATTGAAGTGGTGAAATTGGTGAGATTGCATGCTAGTGTGGTAAAGCAACGAAATATATTCTAAATGATAGAAGTCCTAACGTTCCTAGAGTGAAGATTGAAAAATTGTCCCGTGTTACGATGCAAACTGAACTCCCTGTTCGCCCTTTGTGTATCTAATTGCATTGTTATTGTGACACTTCAATTTCTGTAATATATAGGCCATGCTCTGTGATATGATTTAAAAGGCGATGATTGTTTTCAATGTCTGGGAAAAGGGTTCACGGGCATCTATGTTTAACCGTCGAGCAAATGTTTTTGTTGTAGTACATTTACATCATCACTGGAGAGGAGCTGACTCGGCTATGGAAAGACTACATCAAATTTCTTTTTTCAGGAACCAAGAGTGTCCGGTTGAAGAGAGTAATGTACAAGTGGAAAAGATTTTGCCAAAAGTTGACAGAAAAGAAAGAGTTTGATAAGTTTTGGTTAGAAAAGGCAATTCTCAATACCACAACTGTATATGACAGTCCAGAAAAGTACAGACGCATACTGAGGTCTTATTTAGCTTCAAATTCCAACCAGGAATAGGAACTCCTTCAACATTAGTTTCTGCCATTCTTTGGATAGTTGATAGACTTGATGGAGATTGTTTAAACCATAAAGTGATTGAGATCCACCTTCACATACTGCTGTTTTGCAGTGAGGAACGGTTTTGTATAGTGCTTGCAACATGAAATTAGGATCTAATTATTTATTTATTATGGTGATGAAATTTCAGAAGCTTTTACAGGGATGGCAATGGATGAAATCAGCCAAAATTTCATGGCCTAACCATTTCAACGCTCTGTATGGTTTAACCACAACGTATGTTGGCAGCTTTTATGTGAAATATTAAACACTAAGCCAATTATACGAGGGGACTAATAACATAAAGAGTTCCATTTCCCTCTCTAGGAGTCCTACTAAATACCCCTAAACACCATTTTAACATTCTGACAATTATTAACGTCGAAAAGCAAAAATCTTCTGTAAGAATATGAATTCGTGGATGGTACATAGAATACAAACAAGTTGATAAGTCGATAATTGACAGAATTAAGACTAGATGGTAACAATTTTATACTTTATAAATAACTGTCCAAGAAATTGAGTTCGCTTATGGTCGCTGATGACGAACAGGATCTGGTTCAAATACACTTCCGCTTGGGACAGGACGGCAATAAGAAGAAATAGAGTCATAAATCCAGCGAGAATATTTATGATCGGCTACTAACAACCATAATTCTCTCTCCCAAAATTTAACTTGACGTTTTCATCAAGAAGCTGCCAAGCACATTTATCTTAGCTGGCCTAGACTGCTTCAAGCGTACCCCATTTAGCTGCCTCAGTTTAAAGCCTCTATATATCTCCTTTAATAACATTTATGTAGTATAAAAGATACAGGATGCTTGATAATTATTGAAGGCAATGCAAATTACAACAATAAATCTGCTAACTTTTTCAAATCATTTGAAACCTTTGTTAAGCACATCCCTGTTCTTCAAGCAGTCATTGCTCAGCTTAAATTCTTCCATTTCCCCCAAAATCTGATCAACCACCTTCACAACTGAATAGGAAGTAGAGAAGGAAATGAAAGGCATATTGGTTCATACAGAACTTTACCAATAAAACTGTCTAGGCCTTCTTTGGCTTCTTCTTCAAGCTCTCATCTTTCTTATCAGCAGATTTCTTCCTGTCTTTCCTCTCCCTCTTCTTCAAAGCTGTTATGCGGGCCTTGAGGATAGTTGCATATGAAGCTTGAAAGCGTTGATGATCTTTAGCCCCAACCTTCAGCATATATAAAGGAGAAATTTTGTTAACGAAGGTCCTACATGCATATTCAGTTGTGAATACTCTCCAACAAATTGAGAAAGAAGGCAGCAAGGAGTAGAAAAACAAGGGAACAGTCGGAACAAGGAAGTGTGGATTTTTCATGTCACAAGAAGAAAACAACATACCGTTGCAAAAGGAAAAACTACACAAGAAGATAAATTCATTCTTTAGTACCATATTTAGATGTCTACCAATTTTAACTTGAAAATTACCATCAACTTAAGCAGTGAATGGCTGCTTGCAATTGCAACAAGTTGATCTTTTGATGCAATATATCAGTAATTCCAACATCATACTCACGGTGGCTGACTGATTCTTACGTTAGGCTCTTGTAGAATTGTCGCGAATACAAGATTTGAGCATTTCAGGTGGGTGTATCAAATACACAATTGTGGATCAATATTCCCTAAGTAGAGAAGATGTGGAACTGAAGAATAAAACCCAAATACATACCGAAGTAGAAATAGTGTTTTTGCCATTGGTTGCGCGGATTAAACACCTATAATCTATGGTTTCACCAGCATTTTTCATTTTGTTCCTCTGACACTTAGACTTCAATGAAGCTGAGTCAAACAAACAATACAATAAAAGAATCAACAAGAACCCACCAAATTCCACATCACATACATATCATAGGTAAAGTTCACAACTTGATTTCAACCCAGGTCATGAAAATACATACATCGTTTGAGTGTGACCCAAACAGAGCCTTTCTCGGTGCTTTTCTCGAACATGGTTGTGAGTTCGTTGAGGAAGGGATCTAACTGTAAAAGAACCTTAAGAAACCCAACAATACAAAGAATTAGGAGAAATTCGGAGAATTAGAACCGAAGTTCGAGCTTTGAAGGTCAAACTTACCATTGATCAAAAAGCCACACAATACACAACGGCCCTCTTCGAAGAAAGAAGACAGCTTTAGGTTCTGTTAAATTGAACCTAAGCAGGCTAAGCTTTTTAACGGGATTATAATGGAATCGACAGAAAGTACATCCAATATTAGAAAATTATTATTTAAAATGATAGAAAGGATTTATATTATAATATAATAAAATGTTACTAGAAAGATAAATACAATAGAATCTAATGTATGTTTAATAACAGTGAATGACTATTTTATATTTAATAGAATACAAATAATCAGATGTATTATTTTGTTGTTTTGTTATTAGAGTTGAGATATAATTGGTATTATAAAAAATTATTGAGAATAAATTAAGTAGTACATATTTATCATTTTACATTTCATTTTAAACCTTCCAAATTAGAGATAACTTATTTTTATTATTTAGAAGAAAATAGGATATAATGTGAAACTCTCCCCTTCTATTCTTTTCTATTATATTTTATTATAAATCCTCTTTTTGAACGATGAAATAATTTTACATTTTATTTTATTCCATTCTATTAGTAATTGTCCTACTAAACATAGTCTTAAGGGGTGGTTGATTCGCATGAGAGAATGGTAATAGGAATTGGAATGAATATAGTGAAGAATGAGAATTGATCTTATCGTCATAATTATGATGGTTGTTTAAAAAGAATGAATGCTTATCATTACTATTGATAGTGATTGATTTGTAAAAAATATTAAGAAATTAAAATTTATTATATTTTAATTAATTAATATTGCTTTCAATTTTTAAATTAAATTGGAATCAACACGTTTCTCCTCCATCTTCTCCACCGAATGTTGCCAGATCTAGAACTATCTATTGCAACCAATGTCGTGTAGCAGGTGAGTTCACTAGCTTCGAGTCGGTTCAGGTCGTGATATTTTAGTTACTATTTATGTTTCGTTTGCCCTTCCCCTTCCCAGTCAGTCGATAGTCACTCCTTTCTTTTAATATCCAGGTTCTTCGCATTCTCTCTTCCTTTGCTTCTTTCTTTCGTTCTCTGTTTTGTTCTTTTAAGCCATTTCTTTTGGTGTTTTGGTTGATGATGAAAAGAAAGGAACTAGGAGGTCATTTATGGATCTTAAGGTTTAAAACCAAATGCTAATGTCTTTTGTGTTGTGTGTCTCTCCAAATCTGTTATTCTCTAACCACGTGAGCAGATCTGCGGTGGATGTGTGTGGTTTTTTGATCAGAGTTGTCCTTTCCATTTTACTCTAACCTTATTTATTATCCTCTTCTAGTTGTTGGTGTGGATTTGCAAATACTAGTTAGTTAATAAGCAAATCTAAGTGAAGCATAACTAAGTCCAGGGCAGATCTTAGTTCAGGACCTGCAGGTATACCACCAACCCATCATTTTATGATATTGCTTTTGCATTTCTATAGACCCAACTCTCCTGTTCTCCTTTCATTCTTTTCAATGCTGCTTGTTTTCCTTTTTTGTTTTTTGTTTTCTATTTTTTGGCTTCTTTTGTTTTATTTTGTGTGAAAAAATGTATCTTTGCATGTTTCCTTGCTTTTGGTGTCAGTTTAGTTCTGGGTTTTGGTTTTGTTTCTTTAGTTGTGCGGGTTGCATGTGATCATCTTGTTTTATGTTTTTAAGAACAAAGATTAATCCTTTTTTTGGACTCTTGAGTTACTGCATTTAATTTGTTCAAATGTTTCTGCTTTGACATTACAACATTAAGCTTCTTAGTTTTCTTTGACATTACAAGAAAGATGGAATTTTTAGAACACATGATACTAGATCTTTGCTGATTCCTGCTCTTCTTTTCTTCTCTTACTGAGTTTATGTCGTTTCTACTCATCATTTTCTTCTCTAGCTCTAGTAGGAGAAATCCAAGAAAAATTTTGTGGCTTTCTTTGCTGCTTTCTGGGAAATAAGTATAGTGTAAGTTTGTCGATGGCGAGAACGGTGATGGTGGTACAGGAGTTAATCTCAGCGGCGAGGTGGGTGGTGGTCCAGTAGTGGTTGAAGGTGGAGAAATCTGGGTGTTTCGTGAGAAGGCGAGTGATGTTGTGTGCGTTGGACAAAGTGGTAGTCGTAAGGAAGGGGACAAGTAATAGTAAAGAGGGGAGGGGGTGAAACTGAAGAGAGCTGCTTTATGCTAGACTTAGAGTGAAGGGAGAGAGTGTCTATTTGGAAGCTTTACAGTTTGCAGTTTATAGAGTGGTACGAGTTACACGCATGAAGTTCAAGAAGTTTTCTAGGTGTTAGAAGTGTCACACGATCATCCACCCAAGCAAGTATGTGTTTACTCTTTTTCACGTAAATTCTGCATTAATGTTGGGTAGGATAAGCTGCATCTCTTTAGCCTTTAAATGGGAATCCATTCATTAGGTACACTTTTACCTTTTGCTTATCTAATTTTTAGTGCGAGTTAGGTGTCTGTTGACAGTGTATTATTCATGTTGGTCATCTACATGAGTGGCTCCCGTCCGTTTGTATAAGACAACCTTACGCCTCTACTAGTATAATACAAATCCATTAAAATTTTTTTAACGTGATACATCAACCTTTTCTTTTATTCTATTTTATTTTATCTATTTATTTACTTATTTTAAAATTATTTACCTACTTTTTTAATATATCAGTTTTATATATTTACTCTTTTAACCTAAATTTTTTTCACTGTCATATTTAAATGTGTTTAACATCCCCTCACCTATGAGAAGGGTAAAATAGTAATTTGGAACGGGTTAGGAATGTGTAAAATTGTATTGCTATGTTCATGCATTCATATATGCACATGAATAGTGAAT
>JAOQML010000001.1:20914291-20926879 GCA_027568935.1 Erythroxylum urbanii
TCTTTAGTTTTATATTTGTGTAATAATTAAGTAATCCTTTTTTATATTAGTTTGTGGTTATTATTTATATGTAAAATATGTACAAATAATATTAATATAAATAAATAGATTGTTGTTATTTTAAATTTCTATTATTATGATTTTTGGAAACATAATCGATGTAAAATTACAAAATTATATAACATAATATATTAAAAGACTATTTTATAATTTTTAAAAAATTCATGGATTATGTTACAGCTTTAAAAAATGACCCAAAAATGATATATAGTGCATCTTTCTAGAAGTAAATCCGATATATAACAATGTTTAATACATAGATTATCCTTTTTGACACATAATATGGGGCAACCGTAGATTCAAAAAAGTTACTCTGGTTGAATTACTGTTGGACAAAGGTTTATGCGTACAGAAGTAAAACTAGCCATGAAGAACCTATTTGTATGGTCTTCTGGGAAAATCAAGCGTTCTATAGATCTAAGAGGCAAACTCATGGTGGTTGGACTATTAACAAACATGGTAATGGTTCTTGTTTATACCTGCTTCGGTTGAGCTTTCACCGATACCAAATTAACCACACACAAATAACAAACAATAGCTGAAAAAGTAGCCAAAGGAATCAAAGAATAAAATAATAAAGTAAGCACATTCCTAAACCTTCAATAATCTAAATTTCTAGTTCTATAATAAGGTAACGTATTAAAATAACACCTAAGATAAGAATTAAAACAACGTATTAAGTAACTCACGTACAAAATGAGCCCTATAGAAGTCAGTAAAACTCAAAAAGTCATATTTTCATTAAAAATTTGTGCAACCAATTAAGTAAGAAACGATGCAAGGATCACTCCCCGTCACTTGACTACCTACTCCTACCAGAAATAGGATGTATCAGACAAAATACGCAAGCCGTGTGGGTCCTACCTATGACTAATCTATAACCTCCCTACGTGGACTTTTTGCGCGCACGAGACGAGGTGTCGTATGGGGCCCACCTCTGAAGCTTCTTGCTACTTCTCAATCTCGTAAAACCTTTTCACACATTCTAAATCTGGACGTGTTTTCTATTTACCAATCGATTCCTGCCACACCTATTCGATGATTACTTATGCTCTGTATTTAGTTAGTACGGCGCGTGAAAAAAAGAATACATGTAAATGGCAGAGTGGGTCCCGCTGTCAGGATCGGTTCACCTGAATCTAGAAACTGCCCTGCCATCGATTTCCCGCCAGAGAAAACCCCTCCCGATAATAAGCATTTTTATTTTTGTCTTTTCAGTGTGATAAAAAAATAAAATTTAACAAATCTTATAAGATAACGAGAACATATACAAAAGCATGTCTTTTAATTGATATCTAAAATTAAATCAAGCTTGAACTTGAAACTACATGTTTACTTAGGATCATTAACGCTAACACTAATCTTAATTGCTTTCTTAAATTTTTTGTCTTACTTATTAAAAAAATGACAATTAGCTTCTTTATGGGTCAACTTAGCCAATTTTTTAAAATTAAAAATATAAAATAATATTTTTTAATTGAATCTGAATCTGAGTTATTTATACTTAATTTATCCGAAACTCAACTCTTTTAAATAAAATAATATTTATTTAAAATAATTAAGTCTCGAATCAACCTAAGCTTAAGTCTAAAAAATACTTGAATTTAGACTTATAAGTGTATCTTTATTATCTCTAAATTTAAATTTAAATTTTTAAAGCAAGTGAAGTACTACAGTGCTTCGACGCAACCATCAAAAGCCAATTGGTTAAGTTTGGTTTTGGCTTTTAATAATTAGCAGGGATTTAGGGTCAAATTGAATTAGGAAAGCTAGGCTACAGAAGGGAAAAGGAACTGGAGAAAGTAGCAGACATTTTCAGAGTTCTACAGTCATACATCATTTTCAAGCATTGGTTGTTAAATTGACTATATGTAGAGTTAAATCAAAGGACACCTCTTTGGCTCTTCCCGTCTCTCTCTATCATGGGTTGTATATTAGCTGTCAACTAAACTTTTTTTAAGAAGGGAAGATAAAGAAAAGGACTAAATCTAATTCTTACTTGTGGAGGAATGTTGTTTTTTTCATAGAGCCGATGATTAACAAACTTTATAAAACAGCCTTCCATTGGCTTTTTTTGCTTTCCTACTTACACAACTTTCTCACTTTCACACACCCCTTTCTTTTAGCTTCCTGTTTTGCTTTCTTGCATGAGCTTCTTCTGCCAGACACCGACCGGCTTTCTTGTATGGTGCCTCTCTTTTTCCCCTTTGGGGCCTGACCATCTGTTGATAAGTTATTTCCGACGGCAAAGGAACCTTTTGGGAGTAAAAAGTGATGCTCTTTTTCTTTTATCTTGTCCAGCCTTTGTAAGCAAAACAAGAAAATAGCTCAATTAATAGATGTTTCTAAGTTTCAACTCTGTGGACGCAAAAGCTGACAAAGATCTGTCAAAAAGTTCCAGTCTTTACTCTTATCGCTGTGATAAAAGAGAAGAGAAGAGGGCTTCTGCGTTGTCAGCTCCGTTGACAAAACTTCAATTAAAGCCATTTTTGGTGGCTTTCACTTGATTATTAGTTGAATTCAGGTGATTTGGGAGGCGGGTCTTGGAGGATATCGGTTATAATATTAAAGCTCTCTTTTTCTGCAGCTCTGGCAATGCAGTCTCTTGAGCTCTGGGTGAATCCTCAAACCTTTATTCTCGTTTCTACTATTTTTCCTTTTCGAGATTGTGCTTGGTTGCTGCTTGGAGTTAAAACGTAAAGAGGTTTCTTTCTTTTATTTGCCGAGAATTCTAGCTTTGGCTCTCTTAAAACTGCTGCTTTTTATCTAGGACTGCTTAAATAAGAATGTTTATCTTCTTGACTGTATCTGCAGAAATACAGTTGGTTAACTTAAGATATATAATTTGAGGCTGGGAATCTAAGTAGATGGTTAGATTATAAATGCAAACTTGGATTCATTTGAAGTTCCCTTCCATGCATGGTTTGGTTTGAACTCGCAATCTGGGCCCACTTTTCATTCTCTGTTTATAATTTTCTTGATGTATAAAACTTCATTAACTTATGTTTCTGATGGTGCATTTTCGACCGTAAGATTAGCCTATGTGTTATGATTAAGCTTTGTTAACGACATTTTTAGAAATTGATTATGAGGATGAAGTCAATTTATTAATTGATCAAATGGGATATTTTATTTCTCAACTAAAAACATTAGGTGTTGCGTGTTTCGTTACATTGTTGTCTGTTCGGATCATACAATAGTTAATTCTGGTAATGTTCCTTCTAAGTATGTCCATAATATATGCTTATGTTATCGAGTATTTGAGCTTCACGTGGAGAGTTGTTGTGATTATCTCTCTCTTGCAACCTGTGAATATTTTATGAGACAGACACAAAGGTAGACATCAAGTTCCGGAGTATGTTTATGAAGGTACCTCGGATGCTTCCTAGTTCTTACGATTAAAATCAATATCATAGTACGGTCAACCATAATCATCCAATCCATTTTGTGTCACGGGTATTGGCGTGTTCATTCAAATTCTTGGAGGGGAATGCATCATCAGGGTCCTACGTCATATGGGGTAAAAGAAGACCACACTTCTAAAGTAGGACCAGCTTTCTAATACTGTGGAAGATTTATTCAAGAAGAACTTTTGTCTTATTCTTTCTCTGTTCATGTCTCCTTTCTTTTGTGTCTATATGGTTAAAAAACGAGGCTGTTTTTACTTTGGAAAAAGAATAACTCCTACTGGATAGATTATTAATCGAGTGCCACTCCAGCTTTTTTGCAGAGTAGATGGAATATCTACTCTTGCGTAGCACGTACGAAGTTACTTATACTGTCTAACGTCTGTCAGAGAGTTGATACTTGAACGAATTCTAAGGACTTGTATTGTATCTCTACATCCATTGAAGGTCATTACTTCCTCTGCCTTACCTTCGTGTAGTGTGGACGCATGATGGGGTGTGATTACTTATTCAGAAATTTGAGTGCATGTATTCCTGTCCACTGGCGGTTATTTGAGTTGATGCATGTATGGTAATTGTCTTTCCTTTGGCTTCCAACAAGTAAGGCAATTGTTTACTGTTTATGTGCAGGGAGAAGAGTTGCTGAACATGATGGAAAACAAAAGAAGCCCTTGCTCACTAGACCAAGGCAGCCTCACTTGTCTTGCAAGTAAACGACACAAAGCTGATCTTTCCAGCTCCCCTAAGGTTCCTTCCTTCTTCCCCATTCTTGTTTTTCTGCTGGATATTTTCTACTCATTTCTTAACGTCACTAGCAAGGTTTTTAAAGTTAGTGAAGTAGATTGAATATTCTGCGCAAGTCTTGCCACTGATTTTTAATAATCTTTTACTTTTTTGCTTGTTTCTAGTATAATAGCCTCTTGTTTAGTCATAACCAATCATTTGTTATTTTGTAAATTATGTATCTCGCTTCGCAGATACAACCACTTCATTATCCTAGTATCTTTGTACCAAACTTCAGAGGTTTTGGGTATCACCACTCATCTTACATCTTTTCAGCGCAAAATATATTGGGAAGCGTAGTTTTGCTATTGTTTGCTGTTGTCAGCGGATACTTTATGAGAGTTTAGTCAAGCTACCTATGAATGTGTATGGTTGGCTTTTAAGTTCAAGATGTTCCCATGCATGCATTGATGAAAAGCAATTCTTTTGGCCAGCAAATACTACACCAATGGAGATATAAATAACAGACAATTATTATGAACCTGGCCTTCCTTCTAAATCTGAAATCATATCTAGTTCCATAGGTGCTTTGTCATATTAAAATTTTGTTTATTATACTGTGTTTTGGTAATAGGAGAACAAAGTGAAGGTTGGTGAACGAATAACAGCTCTGCAGCAGCTTGTTTCACCGTATGGAAAGGTGCCTAGTGTATAATTATTTAATATTGATGCCTCTTTATTGTCAGCTCTTCTAAACCCTTTTTTAATGCAGACGGATACGGCTTCTGTCCTTTTGGAAGCCATGGAATACATCCGGTTCCTTCATGAACAGGTTAAGGTCTGGCTCCTCTTATTTTACTTCTGTTTGTTCATTATATTCTCTAGCTGGAAAGAAAGACTTGCTATTCCAAGTTGTGATTTAAATAGGTTGACCTCGACCATTCATTTAATCTTATTAACCTTTATACTTTAATTACAAGTATGCTACTGGAGGCTGCATGGGTAACTTATTTGAAAATTATTGTGGGTTTGAACATTTTCACATTGTATATCAACTTCGCTCATGCCGAATTCTTGCTTACTTGAATAATATTTGGGGGCTATGAAATTTCGAAGTGCAATGTTGTTTTAGTTCCTTCAATTTTCTTATTCTACGCAATTGTTTGGGTAATTCCAGGCGTTGAGTGCTCCCTACCTCTTCCAAAACACACCGCCAGATCAGATGCAGATGCAGGTAAGGATATAGTCATCAAATAGACACAGATGATTATTTTATCACCACCAGTATCTTGTGATCGCATCATGATTATGACTAATGATAATAGAAAATGTTCGCTCTGATACAGGAGTTGGAGCAATACAACAGTTTAAGAAGCTGGGGCTTGTGCCTTGTCCCGGTCTCGTGTACGGCAGGCATTACAGGTAGCAACGGCGCAGATATCTGGGCGCCCATTAAGACCACTTCTAAATCTGATCAGCCTATTTCACAGTTCCAATGAGACAAATCGTGGTTCGGACTTGGGACAAGTTGTCCAAAGTTTTTATACAAGGAGGTGTGAAGGATAACTAACGTATTTTTGTTAGGCTGATAATGAATTGTTGCAAGAATTTTGATACGCATAAATTTATGTCTCGCAAGAACTGTAGCAATGGAAATGCAATCAAGAAGCCTTCTGAATAGCTGAAATGTAAATTCCAAGCCTTAAATTAATATATGGTGATCTGCAAAAGGGGATCAATTGGTACGCCGTTACTCATTCTTGTTTCATTTAGTCGATACATAATCTTATTTCATCATATCCTTGATTTGAGGGAAAAAATCAACCAGTAAGAATAGATATGCAATGGAATTACTTGGTAAGCTCTAACTTTAGGGGTGCTAAATCTTGTTAGGAAAACACACCAAGTGATTTAAGCATCCTGGTTAATTAATTTGACAACATTAATGGTAAGTTTGACTCTTTTTGAATAATGCAAGACTACCACTAAGAACAAATAAGCCTACTATATGCAACAAAAGTCTGTTTTTCGTTGCCTTACAACAACATATGAGCACGTTTAGTATTCCTGTCACTCTGGATTGTCACATACACGCCAAGTAATTGAAAACTGTGATGCATAAGTTAATTAACAGCGATTCAAGAAGATTCCTCCAGTTGTTATTTTGGATTCACCTTCCCCTTCAAGAACTGCTGCAAATGCTCCCGTTTCCAGTTGTCAATTCTGAAAAGTAAAACAAAAGAGTCAAAAGAATATTTACACGAAATACAACATTTACAATCCAGGTAGCAAGAAATCAAGACAGTGTAGCATAATAGTTTCTAATTCCTCCAAAATACTTGACGCAAGGCCTATTGCTTCCAACCATGGGGGTAGTATAAACTTGTCCTAAATGTTGTGATTAAAAAGTGAGGTCAAATTAAAAGCTAATCAACATCATTTCCAAAGATTAATTTTCTAGGAAACTGGTGACCTTCGTTAAACAGGAGTCTATACGTGAAAGAAAAATAACCATAACTAGCCCGGGAATTTGTCATCATGTACTTTTCGGGGAGAAAAGAATAAAATGAGTTGAATGACTTAATTGGAGACGATGAAAACAGAAAGAGATGGTCTGTTGGATTTGTAATTCTTAACCCTTAAACAGTCAAGTGATCATCTCAATCTGAAGTTCCATGAATTAGTTATAAGCAGAAATTATCATATTGAAAATTTAGCTCACCTGATAGTTTCTTTAGGTTGTCCCTCATCATCCAGCATGATTAATTTGGGCGGAGAATTGAATATGTACTGTACTTTAACAGTAGGAAATTGTTCCTTCTCTTCTTCAATGAAACTAACAATTTCAGGGTAGAAAACCAACTTCCTCATACAAACCTCCAGTACTGCACCAGAGTAGGTTATCTGCGGCAGCACAGATCAGACCCGTTTTAAGTTTCAATACACTGACAAAGGACCTTTCTGACTCCAATAATTTCAGCAGTAAATAAATATAGAATAATCACATGCTACAACCTGAATGAGTTTAAACATATTTCTGTAGGTCATACTTTCAAGCAGAATAAGAATTGAAAAAAAAAAAGAAAACGATGTGGGAAAACAGGAGTACGATTTAGTCTGATATAGAGGTAGCTAAACTTTGTATATATTGATGAAACCCAAGATACAGCTGGAAACCTATAACATCGTAAAGGTATTAACTACATTTCAACAAAACCTGTCTTTCCATTAGACATGGATCTCTTCAGTGAACCTATTAGGGGTGCCAATAAAAGATTAGAAAAGGAATAAAAGTGATCCACAAAGCACATTTTTCTGAGCATAGCTTTCATTTTCCATCATATTCTGTCATCCAGAAACATACCTTACTCATAGAATCGTCAGAATCCTCAGTACAACACTTGAGACAATCAGATACCAACTCTGCAACCACAGGATTTCAATTTCAGACAAAATATGAGACAGTTATTCAAATGACTCTATTACTTCAACTAGATTCCTCATATAATTCGGCTTTGCAACAAGGTCAAACAAATAAATTTGGCGGAAGGAAAACTCCAATTTAAGATGCTTCAAGCTTCCACCCTAAAATAACTTATCCAATACCATTTGATACTAATCTACAAATTTACCTAAGGGTATGTTTGGTTAGGGGTTTTATAATGGAATGGAATGGAATGTAATATTATTCTATCGTTTGGGAGGGAGTTTTATAATAGAATGGAATGAGATAAAAGACGAAGTTTCATATTACATCTCGTTCCATCCTAAACAATAAAAATAAAAAACTTCAAATTTGAGAGATTTAAGATAAAATATAAATGATACACTATATTACATTATAAATCCTTCATCCAAACAACATTTCAATATATTACATTATGAACCTTTCCATCCTCTCAAACAATAATTTTCTAATATTATATCCATTTATGTTACATTCTACTATAAATTCCGTTCCATTAAAAACTTTAATTCCAATCCTAAAAAGTGAAGCAACTCAATGGACTACCATCGATTACAAGAACTAAATTATCGATCAGGTAAACTACAAATCCGAAAATGGATCAAAACCCAGATACGAACACAAACTTATAATAATACCCAAAAAGAGAATTCGAAGAATCTAGATAGGAAGAGACAATTAAGATAACTGGGAGAAAAAGAACACCGAAAGACATAAACTTTAATAATAAAAAGGATATTTTAAAAACCATAAACGATAGGGAAGAGAGGAAGAAAGAAACCTTGGTCCTTGACATACTCAGCGAGACTACTGCAATCAGAGCAAAGAGCAAGTCCCGTAAACCCTAGATCCTCACACTCTCTTGAGCTCAGTTGCTCTTTTGACGATACGATGGGCATTGATAACAAAAGACCAATTAACATTATCTTAACACCAATACAATAGTTAAACAACTCCATTTGCAAACAGCTCTCTTCTTCCCCTGGTTTTCTCAGAGTATTCACAACGTTAACGCTGCGTAGGGTGGCTTGCGACGAGTAGGGACACTTAAAGGGGGATAATAAGTTCACACGCTCTGTTTTTTTCTTTATTTTAATTAAGACTTAAAAGGGGATAATAAGTTCACAAACTCTTTTTTTTCTTTATTTTAATATTCAACCTTAAGTATTTTAATTAAAAATTAAAAAATTTACCTAATTTTATAAATTAATGTATAATCAATAATCCTCAAGTGATGTTTTGATAAATTAACAATTGTGTTAAATAATATACAACTTTACCTAACTATTAGACAAGTTTTTAAATTTGTGTTAATGAATGTTATATGTTAAAAATATTTAAAAGAAAAGAAAAATAAAACAATTTACCCCTTTTGTGTAATCAATCCCGTTTCATTTATTTCATTTTTCGACTTTTGATAATTGCTTTGGTTTGTTTTGTTGTAACCTTAATTGTCATTCTCTCAAAATTCATTAATATGTTAGAGGAATTGTCTTAATTTTACCACGAACATCTTAAAAATTTTAAGAAATCATCTTTTCAAAATCAAAGTTACCAGTTCTTGCTCATGCCAGATTAGTTCTCATTTGTTCTATGCATTTAACTTACCCAATTGTTTGTTTAATTCAATTGTTTATTGTTCTTCATCAATACTAATCTAAAGCCAAATTCTTTCGTCTCTTGCCTGCTTAACAAAAGATTGATCATACCAAAATACCGAGTATAAGGTGATTTGTTTCTTACATGACATGTTCTGAATTTTGATGGTCTTTCATTGCTTTGAGGGCTACCTAAGAGTGGTGATTTAGAACCAAACACTTTGTTTGGCACTAATTACAACAAAGACAGAGAGTAGGTTAAGGTTTAAAAGTGTATTTTAAACTCTAACGTTTGCACTAGAATTTAAATTAAATCCTAACATTTCAGGGTGTTTAAGTTGAACATCAACATTTACAAAATGTTTATAACAGACTTTAAAAGGATAGAAAATCTGACGGAGTCGTTATGTCGCGTCATATTCGACATGACATTTTTAATTTTTTTTTACAAATTAGTGAGCTGACCGCTGATGTGGTATTCTTATTTTTAAATAAAAGTGGGTATGATAACTATGTATATAACTCACCGTTTTGTTCAATCCTTACACCCGAGGAATTTTTTCTTAGAATGGATATATAAAAAATTTTGATTCTTGAACAACAATCATCGATAGGGAGCAAGTCATGACTGATTCTTCATCCTTTGATGAGCGGCTCCCAAATAGTGGGAGGAGCCCGAGTAGGTGTTATCAACCCCTTTTTCCTAACAAAGATGCTTTAATATTTTTTGCTGGTTAGTTCATACAGGGTCCGAAACTCTAACAAAACTCACACCATGCTTGATCTAACTTGGCAAGTTAACTTTGAGCTTTCGCATGTCACCATCATGCCTGTGATCAAGCTAACCTTTGATTCAAAGCCTGTTTTTAGCTAGCTGTGAAGTGCCTTCATGTGCTAAGGGGCTAACAAAGCACTCCCCATTAGATGAATTCGACGCCCTCGTCGAACTAGTCTAAAGGTAGGTGTTCACCTGATCCTCGAACTACCATAAAATAATATCTTTCTCCCTTATAGCTTATGTGATCGACTTTTCCTTCCCTTAGATTAAGAATTCAATCATCTGTTTCTTTTTATATTGCCCCATTATTCGATGATCTAAGATCTTCTCCACTTGATCCTTGAATTGCTTTCTCACAACCGTTGGAGTTCTCTTCACCTAACTCAAATTCTGATCTTATACATCCTTATAGTAAGGTTTGAGAAAATTAACATGAAAAGTATGATGTACCTTTAATCTCTCAGGCGACTTTAATCTGTATGCCACATTCTTTACTTTACTTAACACTTCAAATAGTCCATCGTATTTCGGCACCAATCCATAGTGTAATTGCTTACTTGAGATCTTTTTCCAAATATGTGGAAGTAAGTTTCTATAGTACCTTATCTTCCACATCGAACTTTAATGGTCTCCTCTGTAAGTCCGCTTGCTTCTTTATCCATTGAAAAGCTTTTCGAAGACTATCACTCGCCTTATCTATCAACTCTTGCTTCTCTATCGTGAACTTGTAAGCCGCAGGACACTTGCCACGAGCCCTTTGTTATGTAATCTTTAGTGGAGTTAGAGGTTGTTGTCTCAAGACTATCTCAAATGGACTTTTCTTCGTAGCAGAAGATCTATGCAACTTATAGTAAAATTATGCAGTATTAAGCAAACTCAACTAGTTACACTGACTTGTACTTACATAACGCCTTAAGTACTCCTCCAATAGACCATTGATCCTCTCAGTTTAGCCATCCTTCTATAGGTGATTTGTCTTTGAAAACTTCAAATCACAACCCATCATGTTCAAAAGGGACACCCAAGATCAACCCATAAATATGGCATCTTAATCACTCATAATTTCCTCAAGGACTCTGAAATATTTCACCACATTCTTATAGAACAACTCCACCATAACATATGAGGGACAAATTACTAGTGCTGGCATAAAGATTGCATAGTTAGTAATCAATCTACAATCATCATAATTGTCGTCATGTTGTCCACCTTTAAAAACCCATTAATAAAATCCATTGAGACTAATATCTACGGTCTTTCAGGGATAGATAAGGATTGTAGCAAATTAGCTTCCTCCTTCCTCTTTAATTTATCCAACTAACACATAAGGCATTTCTTTACATATAACTTGATGTCATTCTCCATCTTTGGTCAATGGAGTGTCATCATACTCTGAACTTTAAGGTAACCAACCCACTTTGATTTATATGCCTCCTTCGATAGTTGTTTCTACAAGCCACTGAAGCTCTGCATGTACACTTGACTACTCTTTGTTATCAATAGCCCGTCATCATTGAGCCAAAACCTGCATACAACACCTTCCTTAACTTGTGAGATTAACTTACAGTATATGTTGTCCAATGAAGCTGCAACTTTGATTTGCTCTAACAAGTTAAACTCCACCTTAGTAATGACATATAGGGGTATGAACACCTCCTTCTAACTCAAGGCATCTACCACGTTGTTGTGTCTCCTTAGTTTATGCTTTACATGAAGTCATATTCAATAAGAAACTCCTATCATTGAGCTTACTTAGTGGAAAAATTCTTCTGGGTTTTAAAAAATGTGTTGGCAACATTGTCGGTACGAACAAACCTAAGTCCCAACAAATATACTTGTTATGTCTCAAGGCAATACACCACTGCAAACATCTCCTTATGCATTGAGTATTGTTGCTTTGCACTGGTGAGCTTTTGGCTCTTAAATGCTATGGGATACCCTCCTATATTAAGACTCTTCTAATAACTTTGTTCGATGCATCCGTATGTACCTTAAATGGAAGATCAAACTCAGGCAGCTTCAATACAAGTTTGGTTGACGTAGAAACTTTAAGTATCTCTAATGTCTCCTAACATGCATCTGACAAACACCATTCTTGCTTTTTCTTCAGCAAGTCCATCAATGATGCCACTTTCTTTGAGTACCCCCTATAAAATGAGTCTGGATCCTCTGTCCAAGATTTCCTTGTCCTATTCTGTCTAATGTTAAAACGGCGTCGTTTTTGTTAAAAATTTAAACACACGGCCTCTCGTTCCTCTGTCTTATCTTTTCATATTGTGCACTCCTTCGTCAAAGCCGAGCCGCCCGCTAGCCACGTCCTTCTCCCTCTATCCTTAAGTTGTATTTATTGTTTTGTTATTATAATTTTTGGCTCTAATGATTTTGGATAAATTTAATTTTAATATTTATGGAGCATGCTATGCACTTACTTGAGATATTATAATTATAAAGTTTTTTAATGAATTTTAATTTATGAAATAAATTTAAAATTTAAATGATAAATAAAGAAACAATAAATAAAATATCAATTTTAATTTTAATTACAATTATCTTATT
>JAOQML010000001.1:20951444-20977734 GCA_027568935.1 Erythroxylum urbanii
TTATGCTCTTTTATACTTAAGTGACATGCCAAAAATGCCCTCAATTCATTCTTAATGCATTAATTTCACTAACTAGTCAAATAAAATCATACTAACATTGTAATAAATAATTAAACTTCTAAAAATAATTCTATCATGACCCTAAAATTATTCTAAGGTGAAAATTCAAATTCCATGCTTATTCCATAAACTATTATGCTTAATTCAGCGAAAAATTTCGGGGGCCAACATTTTTCCCCCTCTTAAAAGAATTTCGGCCTCGAAATTCTTACTTGAGTCATTGAAGAGATGACGGTACTTCTCCTTCATGGCTTCCAAGGGCTCCCACGTGGACTCTTCTACATAATGGTTTCTCCACAGGACTTTTACTAGTTGAACTGTCTTGTTCCTGAGGACCTTTTCCTTAGTATCCGAGATCTCCACTGGAACCTCCTCATAACTCAAATCATCTCTTAACTGAACCTCAAAGGTCTAAATGATGTGATAGGGATCTAATCTATATCTTCTCAATATGGAAACATGAAAGACATCATGAATCTGTGACAATTCTGGTGGCAAAGCCAACCTATAGGCTAATGGTCCAATCCTTTCAAGAATTTCATAAGGACCCACATATCTTGGGCTTAACTTGCCTTTCTTGCCAAATCTCATGACTCCTTTCCAAGGAGATGTCTTAAAGAAGACCTTCTCACCGACTTTATACTCCATTTCCTTTCGGTGTGCATCAATATAGCTTTTCATTCTATCCTAAGCCGCTTTAAGCCTTCGCTTAACTAACTTGACCTTGTCAACTGTCATCTGAACCAATTCTGGTCCTATTAGCTTCCTTTCTCCTTCTTCATCCCAGCATATAGGAGTTCTACATCTTCTCCCATACAGTGCTTCATAAGGAGCTATCTGAATGGATGAATGGTATGAAGTATTGTAAGCAAATTCGACCAATGGCAATTGCTCATCCCAAGCTCCTTTGAAATCCATCACACATGCCCTGAGCATTCCCTCAAAGGTCTGAATGGTCCTCTCAGATTGACCATCTGTCTGAGGATGAAAAGTAATACTAAAACTCAACTTGGTTCCCAGAGCCTCTTGTAAACTTCCTCAGAATCTCAAAGTAAACTGAGGATCTCTGTCAGAAACTATAGAGTCAGGAATTTCATATAATCTCACTATCTCATCAATATACTTCTTTGCTAGCACATGTAAAGAATCAGTCTATTTAATTGCCAGAAAATGGGCTGATTTTGTCAAATGATCCACAATAACCCATATGGCATCATTCTTCCTCCTGGTCTTGGGCAAACCCATTAGAAAATCCATAGTCACCCTTTGCACTTCCACTCAGGAATGGGCAATGGCCTTAACTTGCCTGAAAGTGCCTGGTGTTCAGCCTTAACTTGCTGACACACTAGACACTTACTTGCATATTTTGCTACATCCCTCTTCATGCCTTTCTACTAGAAATGCTCTTTCAAATCTCTGTACATCCTGGTGCTACCTGGGTGCATGGCATAAGGTGCATTATGTGCCTCATCCAGTATCCCATCCTTCACCTCCTTGACATGTGGTATACAAATCCTATTCCCTACAGTCATGAGTCCATCATCCCTCACTAACACTTCAAAGTTCTTACCATTCTGAATTTCTTCTCGGAGCTTCCTCAATTCTACATCGTGTGTTTGTAACTCCCTAACCTTCTCTCTGAGTATCGGTCTCACTCTGAAGGTAGCAACAATACAATCAGGTTCTTCCTGCTTCAAACTTATCCTAAGCTTAGCCATCTCTTCCAATAACGGCAGATAAACTGTCTGAACATGGGCTATTGATGATTTCCTACTCAAGGCATCCGCCACGACATTTGCCTTGCCTGGATGGTACTCAATCAACAAATCATAATCCTTAAGCAACTCAATCCACTTTCTCTATCTCAAATTCATCTCTTTCTGACTCAATAGGTACTTGAGACTTTTATGATCAGTAAAGATCCTCGTCTGAACCCCAGACAGATAATGTCTTCAAATCTTTAAGGCAAAAATTACTGCTGCTAATTCCAGATCATGGGTCGGGTAATTCAGTTCATAAGGCTTTAGTTGTCGTGAGGCATAAGCTATTACCTTGTCTCTTTGCATCAATACACAACCCAAACCCTTCCTGGAAGCATCACTATAAACTGCATAACCCTCCTCTCCTGTGGGCAAAGTCAGAATTGGAGCACTTGTCAATCTGTGCTTAAGCTCCTCAAAGCTTTTCTGACATTCATTACTCCAGATAAACTTTTGACTCTTCCTTAATAACTTGGTCATCGGAGCAGCTATTATTAAGAATCTCTCAATAAATCTCCTATAATACCCTGCCATACCCAGAAAACTTCTTACTTTTTCCACTGTCGTCGGTGCATGCCAAAAATGCCCTCAATTCATTCTTAATGCATTAATTTCACTAACTAGTGAAATAAAATCCTACTAACATTGTAATAAATAATTAAACTTAAAAAAAATTCTATCATGACCCCAAAATTATTCTAAGGCAAAAATTCAAATTTCATGCTTATTTCATAAACTATTATGCTTAATTCAATGAAAAAAATTCGGGGGCCAACAAGTTGAGTGCAGGGCACTGTTATAGTATAAGAACAGTCCGAAAATGTATGGAGTATAAATTTTAGAGCAATGAACTAAATTGAATGATCTTGGTGTCATTAGAAACTTAAGAGATAGGAGAACAATTTTCTAGAACAAAGTATTAACAAATTATTTCATTTTCGTGGTCAGATTGATCACAAAGAGTAGACCTTAAGGTATGTTTCAGGAAAAATCTGAATTGAGGAAATGAGTTATGAATTTCGATTTTAATGGTTTTACTGAGGTATAAACCATAAGTATAAATGATACTTATGTGAGTTTGGAAATATGAATGTTTACGTGACGAGAATAATAGAGCGATACCGAGATTGTCACGAACATGCATTGTGCATACTTCTTATACAAACATGTGCATTAACAAACACTTATAATTGTGCAAAAGTGTGATATGTGTATATTGCTTAACATAGAGGAGCAATTGGAACGTCAACATCCAGACGTTGCTGAAACTTCGAGGCAATAGCTTCGGGAGCAATCGGTGAGTAACCTAGATAGGTTCGCGCAATTAATTGTTTGCTTTAGAATATGTTTTGAATGATGATATGAATGTGATTTGATTATGTTGATGCTGGACAATGAAGGTCCAAGACTTGATGCATGAATGTGATATTGAAGTACTACTTGTATGTGAATGTGACGAACTAAAAGCTTCTTAACATGATTGATTGATTATGAGAGATGCATTCCATATATGAATGCATGATCAGATAATGAGAGTTATGACTTAAGTAGCCACCGAAAATGAGCTTAAAGCTCTAAATGTAATTAAGAGACAAAGGCTCACTATGTAAAATGAGCCCTATATCTCCAACGGAAAAGGGATAATATAAATGAGCCCGGTATCCACAATGAATACAGGACAGTTTAGGCATTTGATCACAATAACGCAATAATTAGAAAAGAGTCACATGAGCATTTCATATACATTTTAATAAGTATGTTTGATTGTTTGAAATGAAAAATTTTCTTAACCTTAAGTGAGAATGTGATATGTGATAATTTATGCGAAATGCAAAGATGTGAAATATATGTTACATGTGTGATGTGTTGCATGAATTGAGTGAATCATCGATGATGGTTATCTCATTGAGTTCGCAAACTTACCAAAATTGCAAAGTTAATTTTTTAGGACCGAGAGACGACTTTAGCTACTGAGAGATACTACAAGAAGTATAGTCTTATACTTTTGGGAAGAAGAAGAAATGAGTTAAAGGTCGGTCAGTTGTGATTGGAAAGATTAGATAGACTTTTGTGTAATTTCCTCTTTCATGTAGCATTTTTTGTATTAGGTTATGATAATTTACATGTATGGGTGTTTAAAAGCTACAATGTAAATACGTTCGGATTTATAAAATGAAATGGGAGAAATTTTGGTTTAAAAAAAATTGTGACTTTCTTTATGATGTCTTATAAGAGAATAAAGAATGATGATGCCATGTTAAATGAATGTTGTGATTGAAGGTAGTGCACCATTATCATAGGTTATGTACTGGATTATCCTCAAGGTGTTCCGATATGTACCTCATGGTAACGAGGCACCACAATGTATGTATGTATGTATGTATGTATGTATGTATGTATGTATGTATGTATGTACGTATGTGTGTATGTGTGTATGTACGTGTGTGTGTATGTATGTATGTATGTATGTATGTATGTATGTATGTATGTATGTATGTATGTATGTATGTATGTATGTATGTATATATGTATGTATGTATGTATGTATCGATGTATATATGTATGTATGACATGACAAAAATGTGCAAGTATACAGTTTCTTTCTATAAAAACTTTGTGTTTCTATGATGGATGTAGGTTGAGGAAGAGATTTAGATGAGAGAAAATCTACCTTTGAATTTAGTTTCTTGCTTAATAATAAGGTGAGATTGATCTACTAATTAACTATAATAGTCAAACAACAATCGTTTATACTAAAGATCCCAAATTGTATTGCAAAATATTGAATATAGATACAAAATATAAGGTTAAATTCACTGAAACTGGTTATCAATGCACCCCTTAACTTTTCAAAACTATCAATAATTCTCGTATTGTTTTGGTTTTATAACACTCGTTCTCCCTGCCATCAACTTTCTTTAAAAATTATAAACGCATAATTTAAAATGATGTTATTTTCTACATGTGGCAATACACAATGTTGTTTTGAAGTTCATAGTTAGTATTTGTAGTGGAAGTCAATGAAAGGAGGATATATGTTATAAGATCAAAACTATAGGGGGTTATTGATAGTTGTTAAAAGTTAGGGGATGCATTAATAATATTTCAAACTACAAGGTGGGTCCAACAAATTCTACCACAAATATAATTACATGAAAGATATAATTTCACAAGATCAAGTGGAAATTAAATTTATATCTGCACATGATATGGTGGCAGACTGAATTGCAAAATTAATTTTTTGAAATGCATATATTGAACATGTGAAGTTACTAAGATTAAGTAGATATTGACATATTATTGATAAACATTCTAAATGTGTGTTCATTTATTGTATTGTCATGTCTAAACACAACATACACGATGAGATTATTTATTATGTGATAAAAATTCTGTAACACTTAATTTTAAAAAATGTTTCTTTAGGTTAAATATTTTAAATGTGAATTAAAGAATATGTCAAATAGATGAGAGATTTTCTCTATTACACAGGCAATCACCTATAGTATTTGTAATAGATAAAGATGAAGCAGGTTTAAAGTTTGTTATCTAGGTAATAATTAAGAGTAAGAAACTTAAACAATAAATGTTGCCTTAGATAATGAAACAAAAGAAAATTGGTTTAGAGTGATTAAATGGACACTATATCGATCTTAAGTTGTTATATGCAAGTTCTAAAAAGATATTAGTCAATGATACCCCTCCATGGATTAACCTATATAAGCCGTAGCTAAGGTTGCAAAAATAAGAGCTTGAATACCAAATTAGTGAATTTAGGGTAATTATTAAGTATGTTTTGAACAATCATCTGTATCGTATTTCATGAATAATGGACATCCACTCTAAATGAAAAGGAATTAATACCATAACACATTACTCTTACTATGGGCTTAAAATAGATCATGAAAAGGTTAATGTAAGTTAAAAGATTTCAACTTACATTGTGTGAGTCTCTAAAGGTAAATTGAGCCTCACAAGATACACTTATATTTCTTATCTAATTTTTAAGAATTTAATTTAAGGCTTACTACTCTAAAATGTTACTAAAAGATCACGCATGATATGATAGTTGTAGTTTACATTATGTTTTGGTAGGTGTTTTATTTTTTTTTAGGTATTGATTAGATGATTTATGCATGTTTAACTTTAGAATTATGTTAATGTGATTGTGTGTTTATGGTTTTGAGTGTTTTGTGGTTTAAAGCATGATAGATTTTAATTTTGTGTGTTTGAGGTATTTTGATGTGTTTGTTAGTGTATGAGCCTAGATAATGAAGATTGAAGGAAGTTGGAGCAATCTTGGACAAGAAGACTAGGTCACGATCGTGACATGAGTGTCATGGTTGTAATAGAAGGTCTCTCCTAAGGGGTTCAACATAGGGTCACGATCATGACTCCCATGTCACAATCATGACAGAAGGCAATTTTAACTGGGTCATAATCGTGACACCCCTATCATGATCATGACAGACGCTTACCAAACACGGGGATATCTTTATGTTTTGATATTTTGACCTTTTTGGACAAATTGGTATGGGTTAAACCTAGTCTTTACCCTAAATGACCCATGGGTTATATAATAACATAACAAGACTCAAAATGACCTAGCCTCCATTTTTCATTTTGAGAAAGAACATAAGGAAGAGAGAAGGAGAGGAGCTTTAGCCAATTGCTGTCCAACCACTCCAACCCAGCCATCTCAAGTTATTTTCTATTTCCTCTTATTTATTTACTTCATCTTAATGTATGCCTTGGGTTTGAGGATGATGAACATGTTGTTAATGATGTTCTAACTTCATTTTGGGATTGATTATTGAATCATTTTGTGACTTATTTTCTTTTGATGTTAATGAAATGTTTGGGTATTGTTATATTTATGGTTTTTGCATACTTCGATAATAAATCGAGAGATTGAATCGATAATAACATGGTTAGGTTAGGGAATGAGAATTAACAACCTAATAGATCACGTAAATATCAAATCGGTAATTATATAAAGAGAGATCTTATGTGAGGACCCGATTGTCTAATAGATTGCTTAAGAACTAATTGGAGATGTAGGTTGTTTTTGTTAATTGAGAAATTGCAAAATCAAATTTTCATATTCAATTACAGGTTATGAATCAGGGATTAATGATTAAATCTTGAGAAAGAATAATCAACCCTTCAGAATTCTAGGATCAATACCAATTAGATCAAAAGTGATTAAGGTAGAAAAATATTGATAGAATGAATCTCATCTTCTCATAATTGTTTGATCTTGTCTTATTATGATTTCTTATTTGTTAAGTGGTTAGTGCTCTATTTTGTTACTTGTGTTAATTTCGGAATTTCAATTTCAATTAATCCATACTCAATTTCATAATTTTCTATTTATTTTTATTTTCATTTTAATCACATTTGTATAACTTTAGACAAAGTTAGGATTCAATTAGTTTAGTTAATTCCTTGTGGGACCGGCATCTCGACTACTATGCTTTACAATCCACGTATTTGCGAAACATTGAGGGTTTTATATAAATAAAACCTGCTCAAGAAGTTTTTGGTGCTGTTATCAAGAAATTAGTTTAGGACCTTTTGAATTCGTTTTTTTAAAGAATTATTACCCTTTCTTGTGATTGTGGTACCCAATCACAAGAAATTAAAAAAAATAAAAAAAGAAGGAAGTTTAGACGCAAGGGAAAAGACACATCAATTTGGACATCACAAAATAACCATGAAGAATCCAGAAAGTTAAATGCCAAGAAGAGATAAAAAGAATGATGATGAATGAAATACATCATGGAGAGCAAAAGACCTTATGGACTTTATGAGGCCAAGGTTCAATACCTATCATTAAGGAATTATACGACCACCATTGCAAGCGAAACACAATTTGTTTAAAGAGATGGCGAACAATAGTTGTCTTTGGATATTAGTCTAAAATTAACATCCTCACTAAGGAATTGGACAGTCTGATAGTTATCTCTTTCTCTCCATTCAAAGCAATTTAACAAGGATGCGACCTATGTGGATGAGAGAGTCATATTATAGTTGATTGCTTCCCAGTGAAATCAATAACGTAGAGCACTTTAACATCAGTGAAACACAATTTGTTCGAGGAAGTAACAATCCTTATTTAAACACGTACAATCCGGGGTGGCAAGGACTCAAATGGTAAATCAAGACGTACTAGGATTTCAACAAGATGAGTCAAGTTCATGGAATTCAAAATTGGACAAGATTATGGACAATATCATAAGCATGGATGAGGCCCAAAAGAAACTGGAAAGGAAGTTTGAGCAAGTAATAAAAGATCATGCCTCTTCTATTCACAATCTAGAGGTTCAAATGGGCCAGCTTTCCAATGAATTTTATAAAAGAAGTGTCAAAAACTTTATGAGCAATATGGAAGTAAATCCAAGATAGAAATGTAAGGCTATCACACTTCGTAGTGGGAAAGAGCTAGAAGAACCAGCAAATAGACAAGCTGAGACTCACCTTGTAGAAGACTAAGAGAAAAAAAAAAGGATGGAGAAAAGAATGAAGACCCTCCCTATACTCCTCCGCCAACTTACTCACTAAAAATACCATTTTCACAAAGACTTCAGAAGAACGAATTAGATGTATCATTTGCAAAGTTCGTGGAAAAGCTAAAGAAATGAAAATTTTACTTATCTTTTGTGGAAGTGTTGAAACGCAGGCCTAAGTACGTGAAGTTTGTTAAAGACATATTATTTGACAAGCGGACTTGGGAAGATGAATAGATGGTATCCATGACGGATACTTATAGCTCATTAATTACCAACCATATGCCCTCAAAGTTTAAAGATCCAAAGAACAATATGATACCTTGTGTAGTTGGTAATTTAGAGATTTCGAAATGTTTATGCTACTTAGGCACAAGTATAAACCTTATGCTTTTCAATTTTTGGGAAAATAGGGCTAAAAGATGTGACGCCAACATCTATGTCTATTCATTTAGTGGGATCAATCGATAAAGAAATTGTTAGGCTTGGTAGAGGATATGCCTATAAAAGTGGACAAGTTTATGATTCTTGTGAATTTTGTCGTGCTAGACTTTTAAAAGGATCAAAATTGTACGTTAGCTCTTGGCATACCATTTTTGAACACTGGAAAAGCTTTGGTAAATGTTTGTGAAGACAACCTCATCCTTCGGATAGGAGATGAACAAGTGAAATTCAACATGAATAAGGTATTAAAGAATCTAAAGGATAGTTGCTCATTCTAGGAATTGTTGAAGTCGAATCTTTAAAGGAGTGAGAGGAAAAAATATAGATGACAACAAAGATTGGGTTTGAAGAATAAAAGGAAATCTTTGTTTAAGAAGAGATTGACAAACAAATGATAGTGGAGATAGAGGTTGACAAAGATACAGACGTCTTCTATTCACGAAGCTAAAGAAGAAGAGAAGATGAAGGTGATTGAGGAAGAAAGAGAATAGTTCACCTTCTTAGAAGTCAAACCGTTGAATTCGATAGATGATTCAGGGAGTTTCATTATTTCCTATTTTATTGATAGTTTGTAACCAAAAAGGACATTACTGAACTTACTAGGTTTTCTCAATTTGATTAATTATATCTTTATTATTACCTTGCAATGTGTTGCTTATTTATAGGCTACAAAACTAAAATTTGGCGACATGGGTGGATGCAAGCCACTCATAATTGACCCAAGTTAAGCGTAAAAGGAAGAATACATTAAACTAACGACGTTAACTAAGCGCTATTTGAGAGGCAACCCAAGAATTAGGACAAGTTTTATTTTTATTTTTATTTTATTGTTATTTTGTTATTTCTTTTTCTTATTTTTTATCTTATAGGGAGTGGATTGCTAGATTTTCATAACCAAAAGTATCTCCAAGTTCCAACTCCAATACCATCACCGTCGAAACATCATAAGCTTTCTAGCTCCAACCTTTTCTTTTTGTTTTTCTTGTCATTTTTATTTCCGTTTGTGTGTTGTTTGTTTTTCTCACATTAAGGACAATGTATTGTCTAAGTTTGGGGAGAATTTTGCATTGGCATGTCATGTGTGTGAATTTTGCATATCATACTGTCTTAGTTTTTTATTAGGTTGACATTGTGTCAATGCGTCAATGGAAATAACTTAATAGAAGTAGTTTATCTTTGAACATAATCATTGAATTTGTAAACCCGTATTGGCTTGTGCATTTTATGTTTTAAATATCTTTGGTTAAATATGCATGTTAATTAGGATATGGCATCAGTTTGTTCATTTTAGGAAATTTGTTACATACATTTATATTTATAAGTCAATTGAATACGTAGTATCATTAGTAGTCTTTCATGAGGATGATTGACTAAAAGAAATGAGGTAGGCTATATGAAATGGAAAAAAATGTGTATGTCTATTAAATGAATAAATATTTAGTTGGCCCTTTTGAAACAAATAGTGGGTTATGAATAGAGCTAATAGCCAGTTAAGAATATGATATAGCTGAGTAATCAGGGGCATTCACAATAAAATGTTTGTCTTCACGTCAAAAGGCTATAATGACATTCCAAGCAAGCTAATTAATAAAACATAACCTAGTTGAGTAACTGGGGGACATTCATGACAAGGTGTTTGCCTTCACGTCAAAGGACTAGGTTAACGTTAAAGAAAATAAAAAAGTGGTTTTTGATAAATAAATCCTGCTGTTCTTTGAAAATAGCAAAAATTTTCATAAAGGGATACTTAGTGATAGTTGCAATTTTAATTCATTACTAATTATCAATGTATGTATACATTTGTTTTAGGTGAATGAATATGATGTTAATATCTTAATTAATATGTATATTCAATCCAAAATGCTTAGCCATAAATTGCATAGGTTAACAAGTTGGAACAACTTAAATGATTTTTGTTTGAGATTAGATTGGTTTCATCAAGTAGATGCCATTATATCATTATTGCATGTGCACGAATGCATGTGTTTTTTGTTTGAGTTTGTTTTTTTTTTTGCTTAAGGACAAGCAAAAGTTTAAATATGGGGATGTTAATAGTTCTAGTTTACATTATGTTTTGGTAGGTGTTTTAGTGTGTTTTTTAGGTGTTGACTAGATGATTTGTGCATATTTAGCTTGAGAATTATGTTGACGTGATTGTGTGTTTATGGTTTTGAGTGTTTTGTGATTTAGAGCATGATGTTAGACTTTAAATTTGTGCGTTTAAGGTGTTTTGATGTGTTTGTTAGTATATGAGCCCAAATAATGAAGATTGAAGGAAGTTTAAGCTTGGAAAAGATGGTTAGGTCACGATTGTGACATAAGTGTCACGGTTATGATAGAAGGTCTCTCCCCAAGGTCACCATTGTGATACCTTTGTCACAATAGTTGGAGCAAGCTTGGACAAGATGTTTAGGTCACAATTGTGACATAAGTGTCACAGTTGTGATAGAAGGTCTCTCTCCAGAGTCACAATCGTGACACCTTTGTCACGATCGTGATAGAAGAGATTCAATGCAGGCTCATGATCATGACTCTTATGTCACAATCATGACAGAAGGCAATTTTCACTGGGTCCAACTACTCCAACCTAGCCATCTCAAGTTATTTTCTATTTCCTCTTGTTTATTTACTTCATCTCAATGTATGCCTTGGGTTTGAGGATGTTGAACATGTTGTTAATGATATTCTAACTTCATTTTAGGACTAATTCTTGAATCATTTTGTAACATTTGCTTTTGATGTTAATGAAATGTTTGGGTATTGTGATATTTATGGTTTTTTTCATACTTCGATAATAAATCAAGAGATTGAATTGATAGTAATATGATTAGGTTGGGTAATGAGAATTAACAACCTAATAGATCATATAAATATCAAATAAGTAATTATACGAAGAGAGATCTTATGTGAGGACCTGATTGTTTAATAGATTTCTTAAGAACTAGTCAAAGACATAAGTTGTTTTTACTAATTGAGAAATTGTAAAATTGGAATTTCAAATTCAATTAGGGGTTATGGATTAGAGTTTAATGATTAGATCTTGAGAAAGAATAATCAACCCTTTAGAATGTTAGGATCGATACAAATTAGGTCAAAAGTGATTTACTTAGCAAAATGATGATAAAATGAATCTCATATTCTCATAATTGTTTGATCTTGTCTTATTAGGATTTCTCATTTGTTAAGCAGTTTGTGCTCTATTTTGATTTACTTGTGTTAATTTCGGAATTTCAATTTCAATGAATCCATACTCAATTGCCTAATTTTCTGTTTAGTTTTATTTTCATTTTAATCACATTTCTATAACTTTAGACAAAGTTACGATTCAATTAGTTTAGCTAATTCCCCATGGGACCAACACCGCAACTATTACGCTTTACGATCCGTGCACTTGCGGAGCATTGAGGGTTTTATGTAAGTAAAACTTGCTTAACATGATACAACTTTATAGGACAATTATAGGAAAACAAATTAAGCTAAATTCAAGAGAATTTATAATAGATGAAAGTCATTTTGATTTGTGACTCACATAAAACTGTATTCAAAGGTGGCCACAATCTTTTAGAGAAAGAATTGAATATAATTATGATATGATGAAATGAATGAGATCAAATAAAAATAAAGATTCCAAATATGACATAACATACATTATCTATTCAATTGACCAGTATGTCTTATACTCTTAATAGATATATGACAATAATGCTTTCATTATACCATTCGCAAGAGTTATTGGACAAATATGAACAATCCAAAATTCTAATTGATTGAACTTATCGTGTTTAAGTGGACGATAATAAATACAATTACTACTCATATAATATATTAATTTCTTAACTACTAAAATATCATATATAAGATATGTTCAGGAATATTCATATCAAGATGCAAGATAAAATCTAAGGAATAACATATAAAATATATTCAATGATCAATCAATTAACCAATACGTCATATATTAACATTGCAAAATTCTAATCAATTCAACCTTTCATGTATAAGTCGAAGATAATAGATACAATTACTATACATAATTTATTAGTAACTTCTTAATTGCCAAAGGCAGTTAACTGTATTGAAGTTATCATATATAAGTTATGATCGTCTTAGGAATATTACAAGTAAAAGTATTATGAAGTCCTTAATCTATAAAAAAACTAAATAAAAATTCATAAATGATTTATGTTAGAAAAATCTTCAGTTTCAAACCGTGTTACACTCAAACCACCATTTCCTAATCTGTTTCTTCGATTATTTTACATCAACAATCACATACACTCAACCAAATAACACCAAAATGTATCCAAAAGTTAAAAGATGTTAAAAATATATGAAAAGAAATCACACAAATCGGTTAAATGGCTTTCTTCCAACTGTAGCAGGCATAGAGACTGTTGAATCCACACTTAGATCTCCTATGGATTTAAGTGACTGATGCTTATCTAAAACCCTTTGTGAACTCGATTCCTTACTAGATAGCAAGGAACCTTTGTTCCACTTAAAGGAACCAATGCCTTGTGTTAGAGGGAATGAAAGCCTCCTTTTTTCACTGCTTGGCGTCCCTGGGAACCTCTCCTTGGGGTTGCTGTTACTGTTAGGTCTTACTTTTGCCTTGGCTGAAACTGTAGGAGTCATGTAGTTTGGAACTGAAAATGGTGGACAGCTCATGAGGCTGTCATCATCCTTCAATGGTAAGTCAAAGGGGGACTCAGCTCCTGTAGCTCTTCCTCTTGAATACTTTGACAAGCTTGGGCTGTTTGCTTGTGGAGTTCTATGCATAGGAGTTCTTGCAGGTCTTATTGGCACAAAAGCAGCTGATTTTGTTGATCGGGGTGTTGGAGTATCCATGTTATCGAACCCCGTGTGCTGTTGCTTGTGGTTGCTAGACGTAGGCCGAGAGCTAGGCTTCAGCTCAGAATAAGGTCTCGGTGGAGTAACTTGGAAATTCTTGAAGGCCAGGCTTTCAGGAGTATTTGCTGGAGGTATCTGGCGGTCTAACCAGTTCCACCACCATGGAAAGCCATTTCCTCGGATATCTGTTAGAGCTGATGGAGTGGACTTTGGAGTGCCTCTCCACAACTGTAGGCAAAACGAAAAAATGATATCACAAAAACTATTTATTCCCGAAAGCAAAGACAGATTTCAGATTTCTGCCTCAGACGACGATATTTTTATCACTGGGATGACAAATGTGAACTTCAGCATGAGAAAAACAAGTCTGTAAAATGATCCTGTGTCATGATGACTTTAGCTCCTAGTATTATATATTGCATAAACCTGGTGGGAATACGAATAGGCCATAGCTCTCTCTCTCTTGACAACTGCTTCCACCTTTCTCTGCATCCTTGCTTCAATTTCTTCTTTTGTCAACAAACTATCATCCCAGCCTTCATTACCTGTTTCAGACTACACAAATGATCCCAGTTATCATTGTCACAGACATGTTTACATTCTTCTTGCGTGCATATTTTCGACCAAAAAAAAAGCTTAGCATACGATATAAATTGAAAATCACATTAAGCATAAATCTGACGTCAAAGTTTATTTAGACATATATAAAGTCAAATGGGTAACGAAGCAAAGGTAGCAGTAACTTGGACAGAAAATTTACTATAAATTACACCAGAAACTTACAGTGTGGCTCCATTTTCCCAATGTACTCTCTACTTCTTTGTCATTCTTATATTGAGCTTGACGCCGTGCTTGACTCTCTAACATCTGGATCCTCCGTGACTGAATCTGGGATTGGATCCGCACTAAGAGCTGCATATACTTCATTGCATTCACAGTTTGTCGTTTTACATTCTGTCCTCTGATCACTCCTTGAAGTCTCACTAAGCCCTTCAGAGCTCTGAAGCTCTTTCTTGCCTGCACAAGAGTTGCAAAAGTTGTTGGATATAATTTAGTAGTTGCCAAAAGCATAAGAACCAACATTGTCAGCAACAAGCCAAGTTGAGCCTATCCCAAAAATTCAACCTGATTCCAAGTGTTGGTCAATTTGTGAACATTTCATTTAAGTTCATTAATGCAACAATAGTTTCGACCGTTGGCTGCTTGACAGGACCCAATTTTCAAGACACTGTGACGCTTCCAACGACTTCCCATAAAAAGAAGTGTGCTAAATTTTCAATCTACTACTAGAACATGGTTCATTTCTATATAAAAAAGGTCATAATAGTTTCCAATACTCTTGCGACATGTTTTATCATAAAGCAAGCAATAAGGGAAAGAGAAGCTCACAACATAGCCTCTATATGCTGCTTGGATCTTAGTAGCTGAAGCATAGTGGTTTCTTAAAGTTGGTTCTGGTCTACAGTATATCTCTTTGTGACGATTAACATTCTTAGGAGATACTCGTCTAGGGGAAGAAATCCTTGGAGAATGTGCCCTGGGCGAAGTAACTCTTGGTGATATAGGCCTAGGGGAGGAAGCTCTAGGAGATGGAGCTCTAGGAGATGTAATTCTTTGAGAAGGAATCCTTGGCGAAACAAGTCTTGCAGGTACAAAAGGAGGTGTCGTTGGTTGGTCAGGTGGCGTTGGAGGCCTGAAGGTCAAATTATGTTCTCTTTCAGCCTCATCCAAGATTTTCTCAATGCTGCTAGGCTCTCTAAAGAGGGGAATGAATGAAGTGGACTCTCCACGCCTTAGTCTTGGTAGCCCCTTCTTCTTCTTCTTCTCCTCTTTTGAACTCTTCTTATCTGAATCCTGCAATTTGGTTGAGTAAGATGTTGTCACACTTTTGAAGGCACCTATTATAATCTTAAAAGCAAAGAATTTTCTATGCCTATCGAGCAAATAATATTGAAAACTCGGACAAAAGTCAAATTGGAGAAGTTGGATCGAGAGTCACACATGTTTAAGACACTTGGTTTCCTTTCTAACATTGGAGACAACTAGAAAGACAAACAACAGACATCAAGAGCAAGCAACAAAAAACATGTCAGCTTCATCAATTTGCATCTTCATACAATACTATAAGATATATCTGCATCAAGCACTTCCAATCCAGCATGAATCTCTGCCTTTTAAGGATGAGTGGAATGAAGTTAAAAGTTAGAAACACTCAAAGTCGTTCATGTTGTTTGCCCATGATACTTTAGATGATCCATAACTATTCAGGTAAACAGATTGTGGGAAACTAGATTTGAGGTTTGAGAAATTTTATTTAAAAAGAAATTCACCATAAGAATACTACTTACGTTGGCTAGTTTGTCCTTGGAGTGGGGTAGAAAGACCCTCTTGATGGCAGAAAACCAACTCCCTTTCTTTCCCATGATCCTAGCATTCCTATCTCCACCTGAACCACGAAACAAGTTGTACAATCAATTATTTGCAGAACCAGCCTAATCAGTGTCATCTGTATGAGTATGCAAGGACTACAAGCAAAGAAATTTTATGATCATTAATTTGTAAACTACGAAGTTATTGTTTTTAGAGCAGCACTGCATCAGATAAGAAGTTCCAATAAATCGATAAAGCCTTCATATGATCCATGAATCTTCTTCAACAAGCACAGTGAAACAAACTAGATTTGAGCACAGTAAAGAGCAAGATAGATGGCAGAAATTTTTGAATGAACAAGTAAAGGAACAAAACCAGAAACAGAGGATGAACTGATGGATATTTAAGACGGACTCAGGACCCCCAACACGTTCATATCATTTCTTAAAAGAGTGGGCTTAACAAGGCATGAAACAGAACTGAAACTATAAAATTGGCTAAAGTCAATCGAAGTCGCAAAAATACAAATACCGCCGAAGCCAAATCCTTTCAAGAATCATCTCTATTTTAAAGGAAAACAAGTCCTTGACACAATTCTGTAGAAGGCTGTCTGACCAAAAACAAGGAGAAGACAACAATTTAGCTACAAAACAACCAGAAGATGACAGAGGGAGAGTGTTGTTTTCAGAAACACTTCTATGTATTTCCAGGCAAATTCACTTCAGAGGCAATTACAAATCTCGAAGAGGAATAATTGTTTATGACTCTACAGGTGATTATAACTGTCTTAAAAGATCAATCAGCTGACACTTCAAAGAAAAAAATGATTTGAAAGACAGAAAACGATTCAACCTTTTAAACATATTCCTTTTGTATCTCCAAAGAACAGGCATGGTTAACACTCACACATACCAAAAGAGATCACACGATCATAATAAATAGCCTAACAAACACAGCCAAAAAGCTTTTACGAACAGAAATGACGCAGAAACTGAGATCACATAAATTTATTACGAAGTACCTTATTTAAGACCCAGTTTTGCAAAGACCTCGAAAAAGCTGTTTAGAAGCCCCAAAAAAAGTTTAAAGAGACAGGGAAGAGAAGCAGACAGAGAAGACTTCCTCTTTCTATCTCTAGGCTTCCTATCCTTTACTATGAAACATTCTGCGATTTTTCTTTTGATTATATATATATATATCCATGTACTTTCTTCAGAACCCAAAAGCTCCAATCTTTCTCTCACCCTCTCTCTCTCTCTCTCTCTATACAGAACTTTGAATCAGGTTCTTGCTTGTATGACTTGAGCTCTTCCTTCCCCCATCACCATCTTTCACAACTTTTTGGTGGGTTTTGGAAATTCTCTCTTTTTTGGGTTGATGATGTGTGAGTTGGATTTATAAAATTTCATTTTGGCTTGGTGATGATGATTAAGAGAGAAAAAGATAGATGACCACTTCCTCACTCAATGTGGCCAACCTCAACTATAACTTTACTTCAATGGGAAGACTATTTCAGACCAACATCCATCCCCACTTCGCTTAAACGGTTTGGTTTGGTACTCTTTTTCTCTCTTATTATATTTCTATTTCATTTTATTAATTATTTTTTCTTAACTGAAAAAATGCTATACTTATTCATGGAATTTTTTGCCCTCAATTTCTTCCTTCTTCTTTCTCTGTTCCCCACGACCAGCCTTCCACGCGTGCGATTCACGACCCACTTTTGGACCACGTTTCTTGTATTTCCTCCTTTGTTGTTATGTACTAAAAGACAAGACTACACAACAATAATCCATCCTTTGGTTTGTCTCTGAAAATCTCAGAACTCGTAAAATGATACAAGAATATTGGTACTTACCTAGTAATACAATATCACATTGGAACCAGACACGTAAGGTATTTGTTTAGTATAGTTTGCCGATTGTTTATGGACCATGTTCTTGCAACTTGGACAAAAATAAATCTATCTACTTTGATTCCATTTGGTTGACCTAGTAATCCAGTTCAATGACAATTTTCTTAACTGAGATTATAATAAATCCAAAAATTCTTTACCAAAATATAAAGTTTTGCAGTTTTCCTATATTTATGGGCAAGATATGATGGGATTTTTGTACCTTATAAAATATAAAATGAACAAAATGAGGGCTTTTTGTATGCTCAGGTGGATGTGTGATATTACCAAAAAAAGATAAAATTCGGAATCGTATGGTAAGAGATAAACTATAGGTGGCTAGTATTGTCGACAAGTTGAAAGACACCCAGCTTAGGTAATTTGGGCATGTGTGTAGAAGGCTCTCTGATGCTCTGGTACGACGCTGTGAGAAAATAATCCTTAATGACTACAAGAGGTAAAAAGGGAGGTCATACAAGAACTGAAAAGAAGTGATCAAGAAAAAGATATGTTAGACTTGGCCCTTACTGAGATAGTGGTTAGAAATAGAAAAGTCTGGCATGATCGAATAAGGGTAAAGGACAACCTTTAACGTTTACCAAAACAGTTGAGTAAGTTATTAAAAGAGGTCTACTTTAACGCTCGCGCTACGTAAGTACTGCTTAGGAAGACCAATAACCTTATGTCCTTTCTGTCTTTTTTAGTGTTAAGTCTTGGACAAGAATTTCGGGCCTATAATCTGGCTTTTCAGGACAGGTGCATAGAAAAGATCTCGCGATGCCGTCTGAAACCATAGGATTGTTATACTCTTAGGGTTTCTGCGCAAGGACTTCTAGCTTGACTAGAGACAAGAAAAGTCAGACTTGGTAGCTTATCAGGTACTAGCAAATCTGGATACCATATCAGGTATATCTTTTGTTTATTTTTTTAGTTTTCAGGTACTAGTAGACTTAGACACTATATCATGTATATCCTTTGATTATTTTATTTTTATTTATTTATGTATTTATTGTATTATTATTTGCATAATCTTTTAGCATGTAAGTTTTACCTATTTACTCTCTAACTTGTATCACTCCTTTATTATCACATATGTATTGTGAGTTTATCATAAACAACCTCTTTATTATATAAGAGTAAAACTGCGTATTATCAAACCTTCTCAGACTCCGCTTTATTATAAGATTTTAGAGTAAATGTGATAATAGTGATAATAATGATTGAGTCTTAAGTAGGTGTCCTTCTTTTCTTGACTCTTATAAGGAGCAACAACAGAACTTTTATTTTGTCTATTTTTATTCTTTGTAAAAGTCTACTCTTAATTCTTACAAAGAAAAAAAAATCGGAGTGCTTTAAAATGCCTATAAAATATAAAGAACCGTGCTATTCAGGAAATTGGACGCTCCATCATACTTCGTTCATAGATTTTCTCAGGCCATTTCGCATCATAACATGAAATAGTGATGAGTTCTCTCTTATTTGTAGAGACGAGATCTAGCAACATTCAATTTCTCATGCATGTATTTATACTTGGCAATATTAATATCGAAAAATTATAATTAACTGGGAGTTCCCTTCAGGCCACCACTTAAGATCACCTAGTATGCTCATGTACTGTATATTATCTTATGATTTTAACATGTAAATCAAGTAGTTTCGTCATAACCTCTTTAACCATGTTGTAACAACAGTAACCATTAATAGAAAACTGAACACACACAAAAATTCATGTCAAGTAAGTAATTAAGATCAAAGTTCGTGTTAACTCATGTTTGTAAATGATAATTGTATTAGTGTAATCAAACCTTATGTCATGCTACTTTTCACTTTCTTATTCCTTAAGAAAACCTTTGAGTGAGCTTAATTGATCGAGAACTGTTGATCAATATATAAACTTTACTCTAAAATAATGCTATCTTAATTTGTTGATATAAAGATTTATCAACTGATTAAGGAACCAGGCGATGATGTGAACATTTAGAGAATAAATTACGAGCTGAGTTATTATGAATGACTCAATCTTCTTGTGACCTGGATAACTTCAACTAAAAACTGGTGGTCCAATCTCCTAAATATCTTCAGATTAGATTAACCCTGGTTGGTTGTGCTATGTGTTCAATTAAAGATGTTTCTGCAAAATCCTTTCTATAGAGATCATATGTAAATTCAATTTGAGAAAAGATAGCAAAAGTAAGAAAAAAATTATCAGATAAATGAGAACATTACTCGATTTATTGAAAGCCATACTCCTCATTAAAATAAGTAGCAGTAATATTATAGCATAAAGAATTAAAAGAGATAATCTCGAAATATTAGTACTATTAAAAATAGTCTCTTTGTTTGTTACGGCGTATTATTAGATTTTTTCAAATCTCACATTTTAGTGAGATTTTTATTAAATGTTATTATTATTGTTGTTGTTGTTGTAATATGAAAATATAAGGATAAATTTTCATATAATCGAGTATAAATTAAATTAGAACATACGTCATTACTTAATTAATTTCTATGTCACATGAAATTATACAAATTGATTGTAAGATGAGTACTTATCTCATCTACTAATTTCAACAAATCCTTAATCTTTAATTAACTTGAAGAGAGTGAAAACCCTGTCTATACACGTATGCCAAAGATTTGGCAGGCCCAGATGGCATAAAAAAATTGGAACATGATACCCTACACCGATAGGGGCATGATGCATTCGTTTCTTGTCTGTTTGTAAAGTAAAGAGGTGTCATGTAATTCTTCCACGATTGGTTGCGGTGGTGCTTTCGCTTATATCTGAGACCCCAACAGGGACGAGAGATGAGATTAGGCCATATTATACGTACGATGGAGCTCGATGTGATGATGAAAATGCGGAGCCGCGACAGTACTCCTGTATATGTGACGCATGTGACATGGACCATTTCATCAAGAACAGAAGTCGGATATGTTGATCGCGATATGCATACCTAGTGTGGGGATAACGTTGGATATTTGTTGCTGTGACATAATCAGACACCTGTCTGTGCACGTGAAGAGTTCGTCCAGACTTTTTGGGCTTATATTGAATATAAAATTTTAAAAGATTTCGGTGCATTGCTGCTGCCGCTGCTCTTTTGAATACACTAATTTGCAGCAAAAGAAATATACGTGATTCATCTTTCTTTTATACACGTGCCAATATGAAAAGCTGAAATATTAGTTAAGCATGAGTTATTGATCATTTCTTGATTCGTCTGTATTGTAACGATTTTTAGTTTGAAGTAGCGATCCGTAAGTTTACTCCTCCTTTAAAACATGAAAGTTATGGATTCAAGTCATCACAAGAGTCTCCTTGTAAAATATAAAGCGAAGTAGAAAGTATTGTGTAACGAATTGAATTTGCCTTTTAAATTTAAGTTTTGAATAGTTTTAATGGTATCTTAATTTATTAAAAAATGGATAATATTCATAAACTTGATATGGGTAAAGATCTTCATTTATTTATGATGTATTAATGGATGTACAAAGACAATTATTTACCTTAGCATCCTCCCTTTTCCTTTCGGCTCCTAACTCTCATTATCGTAAAGAGTAATTACGTCACTGTTTTAGAACAATTATATCACCTAAAAGAAGTTGTTGCATCATTATCTGAGATCGTTATATCATTCTTATAGCCAAAAGCTCACATATTCGAGTTAAGTCATGAAAATAACTTTTTTATAAAAAATATTGATGACCCTCCCTTAATCTTCACAAAATGGGCGAGTTTTGTATATTAAAATATGTTGTGTACATTATTATTATGAAATAGTTATCTAAATTTGAAAAAAGAAAAACTACTTCTTAAATCAATTACATCATATGTGTTATGACATATCACTTATAATAGAATGATTTTAAATCATTCTTGTCACTCTTATATAGAATAATTACATCAACTTAAAAGAGCAGTTTACATCACTATGTTCACTAGTCACTATTCCATATGATCATTATTGCATCATTTGTACCCAACATGCCACTTACAATGTAACTATTTTAGATTAATCACATCACTCTTCTAGAACGATAATAACATCGATTTAAAAGAGTAGTTGGATATCATTCTAAATTAGTTTTATTATTTATATTCAATGTGTCACTTATTATCATATTATTCTAGATCAATTCCATCACACTTTTGGAATTGTTGTACTAATTTGAAATAATAATTATACCACTATTTTAGAGAGTTTGTAACATTTGTCTAATATGTCATCCAAAACAGAGGGGAGGGAGAGAGAGAGAAAAACAAAAAGAAAGAGGATAAGAGTACCCATAAACTTTTATTAAAAGAAGATTATTATGATCTCTCAGTAAATGTATACCTCAAGTTTTAATTGTTTCTCTTACTTTCGGGTAGGAACAACTATATTAGGATCTACCAAAAATATACTAGCATAGATGTATCATACAACCAACACTCACGAAAAATGGGACCGATGTTGGCATTTCAGACCTCGGGTCAAAAACAATCATTACCAACAGCACTTTTTCTATGAGATGAATCCTAGTTTTGTCGAGGGTAAACAAATAATGAACTAAGCATAGGTCATCAAACGACCTATGTGCATATAGGTCATCGTGACCAAATAATAGTTGAAGCTGAATTGATGGTCACTTGATAATGGTTTTGTCTCTTATCACAGGGCTTTTTGGTTCAAACTTCAAAGGGGTTGATAATATTAATTCAAACTTTTTGTTCTCTCAGGTATCACTGACTTTTTTAATTTCTGAAATTTTACATTTTAGAATACATACTTATACTATATAGTTCTTAGTTAAAGCCTCCTCTTTCTAATATTTGAAGGCAAATGAATACAACCACACAGCATAGAGGATTACTAGGTGAAGAAAGCTATCTAACTTCGGTGCAATTACGGCTCTAACCTCTTGGTGGTTTGAAGATTAGGTTTCAATAGATTTCTCACGAGGTTATGAAGAATCACCACTTAATTTAGCGAATAGAAGAACGATGATGGTGGATAGATTTGTAAAATTAATTTCCCTTTTTGGCTCCAGACACTTGTTTGTTATATGTGGAGGCTAATTAGGTACGACATTTGTGATTTACAATAAAATTTATGGTCAAGAATTTTGTGTACTGATTTGAAAAGAGGTGTCATTGGAAAATTATATAAGAATAAATCACATCAGTTTTTCTTGTAGTTTATTTTATATTAAAAAATTTTATTTTTTTAAAATTAAAATGCCTAAGGTTAAAGAACATAACAAACCACGTTCACACATATATAACATTTATAAATTCACTATTAAGATATAACCCAAATAACTCGACCTATTATCAAGACTAACAACTCGATCCATTAATCCATTATCATATACCAACGTCTTACAGCCTAGATATTTGATTCTATAGATAAAGAAAAAAAATCTAATTGATCAATAGAGGAAGCCCTGGAAAAATCAACTAGCGAGACCAATATTTACTTAAACACATTTTACATTTTGTTCTTGTTGATTGAGAATCATATATGTGACAACGACAATTCAGCTGAAACTTACCCATTATTACTTCTCTTTCTCTTGTATTTTTAGACCCCAATTCTTCAAATCACATAAGAGGGATTTATTTATAATAACGAGGATGGATGATCAATTCTCAACTATTATTGGAATATGTTCTACATTGTCTCGCATGAGTTTTTACTACACACCTTATTTGTATAATTTGTTGTGTGCAAGATTTCCTTAAACTTGTTTTGCTTGCCAACTCTTTGGTGTAAAATTTATCATCTTGTTATTTTTAAACTACCCTCCGAGATTTCTATTAGAAATATGTTCTGTAACTTTTGTTTTCAGAATGGGCGATACCAAATATGCATCAATCCTACAATTAGACTAATTTGCTTACTTCTCATCTTTATATGTATTAACACCAGATCAGAGAGGACTTATTTCAAAATAAAATATATAAGCAAACATAAGGATTTTATAAATAGTAAGAGAAAACAAAGTGCTCTAAATAAATCTATTTTTGCTTTTAGTTGCTTCATTAATTTTTGACTAATAGAATTCGATAATACAGTATTTTCTGCAATCATGTCGTCGATAGTAAATAGTATTATAGAAGACATGTATTATTTCCATTGTAGTATAAAACCATATAAGGATTTTTTAGACATTAAACAAACTAAAAGGAAGATTTTGTAATTGCACTCAATTTTGAATAAGACATTTATTAAACCAATTAAAAAATGTAGTAATTTTGTTTTTATAAAGCCAAAATAGATATTAATATTTTATTTGATATGACTAGATATTCACTTGAAGAATGCAATGGACTTATGAACAAGAACCCAAGCCTTCATGACCACATCAAAGACGTTTGGACATAGAGGACAATCATAATGAGTTATGATAACATGATTGTAACACCCCTTATATGGAACTTACAACCACTTACACACATGGCACCTAAATTCATGTACATACATTCATTTATAGGGATTGTCATCACTTATTTGTATATTCAATGTTTTACATATACATATTTCAAAATTTCATATCCCTTAACATTATCATTTAAGAGTAATATTACATCATTATACATAACTTAAATTCTTAATTACAAGTTGTTATGAAACTACAATTTCCTTCGTTACATTAACAACCATATTTAACCAAAAGACACATTCCAAAGATACTTTTAGTTTTAACGGTTGGCCTTGTTCCCTACAGATGATCCCTGTGCCTTACTCCTATTAGTTGGACCTACACGGATTAACACCCATGCTAAGCTTGAAAGCTTAGTGGAGAAACGCTTAGTTTGGATGACCACTTACAACAATAATCCGCTAAGCATACACACATTTATGAATATCTTAAACTCATGTAAAAAGTGATGTCATAATCAAGCAAAGTACATAATGCAAATATGCTTCAAAATATTATCCATATACTGAAATTGCACATTTATAAGCCAAATATTGATATTCAAAGCTCATCAATACAAATTATTCATGTTGTCATGTTGTATTTCTTATTTATGACTGTTAAATTTCTTTTCTGTGTTAAGCCTGCACATTCCTATGGGTGTGGATAACGAGAGCTGTGGATATCCAAAGATATCAAACTGTGGATACTCGAAGGCATCGAACTATAGATACTCAAAGGTATCGAACTGTGGATACCTAAAGGTATTGAACTGTAGAGACACTATAGTCTCGAAATAAAGATACCAGTGGTATCAAACTATAGCAGTTGCACTATAACCCTATAAGCATGCCTATCTATCCATCACCAAGACAATGTAACAGGTACCGTCATATTTCCTTTAATCATTTGCCAATTTCATAACTAATATATTGACAAATCACATGATATTCATTTGAAAATATAAAATATGATTTTAAATTCATACATGTAAGTCATAACTTGTCACCATAGTTAGTATTCAAATCACAAGTACTTGTATGATTTATTTTGTATATGTTTTATTCAGTTGTGTTTCTCAAGGTACATTAACATAATTCTAGTATATAAATTCCTATACCTCATTTAAATATAAAACATGTTAAATTGTACTTAATTATCTTCAAAACTTAGTATGTGAACTTGTATACTCATACTACACACATATAAGCAACAACTGTGCATATAAATCTTCTATGTACATGTAAATTTCTTTAGCATGCATTATGTTCAATTTTAAGTTTCAATGTTTAATCACCTAACTCACATATGGTAAGTCATGTTTCATTTATTTCTAGGTGTATGCAAAGTTTCATAAACAACCAAAAAGGTTCAGTGTGATTCAGTAAAAATCGAAAGTGAAAAAAAACTCAAAACAATGTAATATGGGCTAGGCATATGGTGGTTCTAAAAAGGGCAAACAAATCAGTCCAAAGGCAGATTACATGACAGTCTCCACTTGTTCTGAAATTTTCACATAGAAAACGTTCAACTTAGGCTTTAAGATCTTTTAAATGTTTGTTCCCTTATGTATCTAATTTCCATATCATTAAAGATCAAGCCATTTGGAGTTCTAAGTTATAAGATAAGCACCAACATCACAAGTTGCTCCAATACAAAGGGGCATCAGGTTTCTCAATTCTCAATATCATACAGTCAGAATTAGGTTTGGGTCTCTTCCAGAGATTATTATTATTATTTCTTAAGTTTTATTTCCAATTGAAATCACCCAATTTGGAGGTTAGAAGGCTGAGTTATTGTCAAAATAATATAACTGGTTCAAGTAAACCAAGAATCTAAAATAGAATTTCACTAAACGTGACTCTCTCTTGTCATATTCAAACAATTCCATGTAAAGTAACACCAAGATACCATTCCAGAAACCATTCCATGTCCAAATCAATCTTAGTACATATTCAAATATACTCACATACATAAATTAACTAAGTGTAGTC
>JAOQML010000001.1:20999117-21011303 GCA_027568935.1 Erythroxylum urbanii
TGTTATAAATTTTCTTTAAAAAATTATAACTAAAATAATTAAAAAACATAATGAAAGAATTTGTGTCAATGCTTGAGTTAATTATCACGCATGCAACACAAATTCATTATTATTATTTAATTATTTTAATTTTAATTTTTATATAATTAATAGGCGTGACTCAAGTGTCATGCCTTAACACAAATTCATTATTATTTTTTGTTTTTTCATTATTTTAATTTTAATTTTTAATAAAATTAATAGTGACATAATTATAATTGAAATTTAATTTATTTTTTGTTAAACTAATATTAATATAATTAAAATTAAAATGATCAAAAAATAAAAAATAAAAGACTCAAATGTGTGACTTAAGTGTCACGCCTATAAGTTGGTGCGACGCCCGTAACAATTATATTTAAGTGAAAAGTTGCTTAAAATTTAAGTAAAAATAAACGACGATCTTTTATTAATTGACAGAGTAGCCACAGTAAGGTTACACGCAGGATGCGTACCCAATATATCATGATCAGAAATGCCAACCACTTTAATGTCATATGTCCAAAATTTCAATCGCATTCTATTCAATAAGAATCCACGCATGAAAGAGTTACTCTAGTGGGCGTTAAGACGGCCCTATTTATAGGTCCCTTCAAGCTATTTGGACTAAGCTTGAAAGAAAGTGGGGATTCTGTGTCATGTATCTCTTTCTTCTATAAAAACACTTTTTCACCTGTATTTTTCCGCTACTTGCGTGGTTGGTTGGCTGGCTAGATTAGTGTGGTTCTACTCTGATTGAATGATAACAATATTCAAATGTATGCATTGAACAGATATAAGCAGAATTCAGCAAATTGTGCCGGGGACTTGGATGATCATATTCATAGCTGTCGAATTGCTATCTTGACCAATCAAAATAGTTACTAGCAAGATCTCATAAATTTATTCCTGGCAGGAGGTAAAAACATCTAAATTTATACTTTCTAGCACTGAAGGAAAATGGAAAAGTGGGAAAGATTCAGTAGCTTAAAAAGTTGTTTTTATTATCTGACCCACTTGCTTAGTTGTGAATGTATATGAGCTTAAAGAGTGCATGCAGCAGCATAAAGCATAAAATGTCCACGATCATGATTCATGACAAGAATGAGAAACAAAGCAGGTGGGAAACCCTTTTTTTTTTTTTTTTTGGTTTCAAGAACGTACCTTGTGTGTAAGGTCTTTGGATCTGGCATGAACAAACAAACACCGAAGTCGGAGAGAGAGAGCTGAGAGGAAAGAAGAAGGAAGCTCATTTGGGTGTTGAAGAGAGGGAATGACCCGTTTCTTCTTTTTGGCCAATCAAATATTTGAGGGGAAGATGGGTTGGCAAATTATGCTTCTTTTCTTTTTTTTTTCGATATTCTTTATTGAAAGAACCTCTTCTTTAGCTTTAGCAGGTATAATTCCTAGCACTAATATGTATATATATACATATAGAGAGAGAGAGAGAGAGAGAGACCTGATCCTACTTATCTTTCAAAAGTAAAGCCCGAACAAACTGAAAGGTACTGGTTGGTTAAATGGATCTTATTGTAACTTTTGGGTAGTGTTGTGATTTGAGGACTTGTTGAAGGGGCAATGGTAAGTCACTCATCAAGTGTTCTTGATAATATTCTTCATCTTTTCCTTTGGAAGGACTAACTGTATTGCATCTGCTCATGTGCAATTATATTCACTGCTAGCTAAACTTGTCGGCAAGAATAGCTCACTTTGGAAGGATCACTGACACATTTCCATTCAAAGTATTTTCACAAGCTGAAGACTAACGTTATGTTTTCTACGTATCCATCACTTTGACCTATAACATATTAACAAGTTTTGATTACTGTGTACCAGTCAAGTATAAATCTATCTGTCACCATATTTTGTATTGGAAGAAGTGGGCATCATCAAGGTCCAGGGCATTTATATGTATTATATACATAATTTGGTAATGGATGGAATCATGATTCATAGGTGACTGATGATGTTATATGCAGAACCATAAAAGCTGCTGTAAAGACAAAATGACGTAATGATGGGAAATGCTAGCTCAGATATTTCACCTCTCTCTCTCTCTCTCTCTATTTCCAAAACCTTTTTGCTTGGGGAAGGTATTCATGAATAAGGGCTCAAAAGTACACGACACAGATTTTGCTTTGAATAGAACAACTTTGACCTGGTAAGTAAGTTGGAGTGAGATGATAAAGTGGAATCTAATTTCTAGGCGGTGAATGGTTTGGACAAGATCTATAGTGAATTGGTTTAACTCTTGCAGACAAGAGTTTAGAGTTCCTGAAGATGCTACTCCCTCCAATATGTTTGGAGTCTAGAGTTCCTTAGTGAGAAAAAGGGGCTTAAACGAAGTATCCCATCTATGATTCCTTTCGAAACAGCATTAATGATGTTCTTTTTCAATATAATGGGACTCAAAGCAAGGGGTGGAACTTTGGATGCCAACTGCAATAATTAGTGACCATCTTGCTATGTAAAAAGAAAGCTTAAGCAGGTGAGGAAAAATCGGAGACTTAAGTGAGCAATATTTGACATGTGCCTTTTCAGGTCAAAAGGTGTGAAGAGTTTCTAGTGACCTTTTGCTTTTGTATACTGTAGACCAATAGACATCATTTGGTTCCTTTTGGATAGGAAATATAATCTCCCCCACCACAGAAAGAAAATTAAAGGTAACAATAACTTGATGAACTTCAAGACTTTACTGAACTATACTCGTGAAACATAACAGCTTTAACTGAAAATAATGTCAGCTGAAAATATGAGCATCAATAGCGTGAAACATCAACTTCAGGTGACCAGATCACAAGGTTTGGGCACTTCTAAACTTTGTCTTTTGACAAGGTAAAACGGTCAGTTAAATCCTGAATCAGATTTGAGATTGATCTATGTTAGTGTCACATCCTGCCCAGTATGAATTGATGATCAAGCTAAGCTTTCTATTCTAAACAATCATGTGAAGATTGAAGAGGAGCATATAGCTGCGCGGAGACAATGAAGTGACCACACGTGCAACTTCTGCCATCAATCAAGAGTTGAATAGCGCTTTCAACCCATCCAAGGCCTGCACAGCACTCAGGTTGGCCATTTTGCGATACAGCTCTGGTTCAATGCTGACACCCTTAGCCCAGATCCAATGCTTAGCACCTGACATCCTTTTTCGTTCCCTTTCACCGAAGTGGCTTGAACATAATAAGCTCATGAGATATGTGAATGACAAATGTGCTAAAGTTAGCCATTCTTAAATCTTAATCCTTACATGTAAGTGGGTGTACAAGCATTTTGACAAGTAAGATTACAAGTGGAAGACAATGAGAGAATCTTCGAAGAACTTGAGACAATTTATAACAGGAACAGCTCACATCATTATAGTAAAAACATAGTAGTTATGTAATCCTTTGGAACTAGTTGATACAGAATCAGACTTGTAAACATCTGAGTATACTATTTTTAAGCCCATTCTGATTACTAAGCAGGGTAGCTCAAGCTCAGTATTTTATTCCATGAATGGGGGCCAAAGGTTTGCAGGTCATGAATAGATGTTGACATACACTTTCTGTAAAGCAAAACGTGGTTATGGGAGACTGACATACGTAGACTGAAAATCAAAACCATAAGCACCACCAACCCAGGATTTTTATTGACATTTATGAAAATGTTATCATGATGTTAGAGCTCAGCTAACTCTTTAACTTTAAACTGAATTAACCTACAATGACAGAAGAAACGTACATGAAATGGAAGATCATCCAGGTTAAGCTGCCGAATTGGTGCTAACAATGACTTGCTAAGAACTGGAGACTTGCTGCTTAAGACATATGGATTGATACGTGAGACACAAACTAGACATGCTAATAAATATATCACAAATCACTGGCTATCAGGATCACCGGAGCATTTCTTGCTCCAACCACCAGAACCACCTTTTCTTTCCCCTCGCTTTCTCTTGTATCTGGGAAACTGGATCTCTGAAGCTAAACACGATTTTAGAGATGAATGCGACTGCTCTTGAGTAACTATAGGTGTTGCCACTGAATCAGGATCTGAGTTTGGAATTGGACAAGGGTCTGTGCTTTCTCCTTCTTCACCTTTATCTGCTTCAAGGTGTGTTTCTATGAGTTGTTTACTTGCCCCCACAAAAGCCTGTGCCTCTCCATCAGCTACTTCATTATGTATCAAGACATTATCCATAATCTGCAGATATCAATTTGGAGAGATGCACTACCAAAATTAGTTTATTTTCCATTCTCTGGAAAAACTGTATCTTAGGAGATTGACAACTAAATAAAAAGATGACGGATAAAATAACTGATAGCTTAACTACTTAATCACTAGGAGCTGATTGCAAAGATCTTGAGAGAAATAAAGAGATGGGACCGCACAAAGATTCTTTTCTCATTAACTTGCAAAACGATAGATCATCTCTGGTGCACAGAAAAATCCCATAAGAAGTTACCAGATTAAATAAAATTATATAAAGAGTTCTTACGTCTTCACATGAATCACCGATTCGTGAGTGATGGAAAGTAACATCAGCAGCAGACAACAGTCCAACTGTGCTTTCAATTATATCAGGGACATGAACAGCCTCCCCATAACTTGATATAGCACTTTCAGTCAAAACCAGATCTTCAATATCGTACGCTGATATATGCTGAGGAGTAACATGACCACCTCCCATCGATATTGCTTCTCCATTGCCAGCAGAAAATGTAGGACTTGGAGCCGAGCTAGTTTGAGCATCCAAAGCTGCAAGAAGGCTCAAATTCTCTGAGGAAGAAAATTTGGCCACATTTTTCGTCATTATCATGTCAAGTTGATTCTTAAGCTTGTGAACCCGAGAGTGCACTATCTCAATTTTCCAAAGGACTGCCTCCAACGAATTACCACTGTCATCACCAAACTCAAAAATGAAACGGCTATCATCAAAACCACGTTTGTCTCTGCACTCAGTATGTTGATCCGTAGTTGCTGCTCAGAAACCATAGTGAGCATGTCAGTAAATGTAAAAACCAAGCAGAAATATTTGGGCTTGAATGTATGTAAGAAATGCAACAAGGATAAAGACCAGAACAAGCTTTTAGAAGTAAATTCAGGCCGCTACATTTGTTTTTGTTTTGCTATGTCATGCGGGTATCAAGAGGCTATAGAAATAAAACTTAAGAAATGATACATCTTTCTTCTTGTTTCTTTCTCTTTGCCAGTAAGTTCTTCTATCAAACTGATTCCTAGATATTGAAATTGTACATTGAGTCCAATTCATTTATTAAACAATGACAGAGTAATCAATGACGCAATACCTGGAATTTTCATTAATAAAAATGTCAGCACAGATCATGACCGCCAGTTCCCATTAACTCTTTTATCCATGAACCTAGACTAAAGGAGTTTATGCAATGCAGAAAAACAACAAAGGAGAATTGCAGTTGGCCACATGTCTACTGAGGATATAAAGGATGAGATCATCATTAATCATATAAGGTTTGTGACAACTAACTGGATCATATTTAGCAACCTTGCAGTGGAATACATACGAATTGGAAAATTAATAAACAACAATATAACTTGCAGCTTTTATAACATGCCAAGTTTTGATGAATCCTCAAATTTTGGCTTGCTATCGAGCAGTAACGAAGCAAATTACCTTTATTGCCAAAATCAACAATTAAGGAAGAGACATCGGGATTGGATCTCTTATTTTCTGCAATAGTTCAGAAGGTGAAATCAAACAACTATTTTGGGAAAGTCAACAACAAAGAATCCTATCATTAATATGCAAGTAGAAAGACAAAGTTTTTACCCAGATATGAAAAGAGATTATGATTTGACATATACAACGATACATCAGTCGTGTCTTCGACTCTCTTTCGTTTCCTTCTCTTTATCGCCCTTGTTCTGTAATGTTGGTTTGAAAATGGCATTGACTTTGAAAAAAGATCTTCAGAAACGGATTCCCTGAGTGCTGAATGTTTACTCTGTTCAGTAGCTGCCAATTCTCTCGCATACTTCAATGATTGACTCTCAATTTCCTTAATTTTCAGTTCTGTCCACTTGCAACGCCACATCAGAGGTCGTATGAAATCCCTCCAGTGATTGGTTAACTTCTTCTTCCTACATAAAGGTGAGAAAATTGAACAAATTGTACAGGAATACAACCAAAAACTATGGTTCTGAACTGAAACCTATTGCAGAAGCAAACCATTTTAGTAGATGATAGATAATTTTTAAAAGTTAACACAAGTACAATGATATTTCATCCGCATAATCACTAAATTGTCTGATGACAATAGCATCTATTACTGATTTCTCTATTGTACTTACATTTCTATAAAATCAACTAAAACTCAAAACTATATCATCTAAACAACAATTGAAGTTTGTTCGCCTTTATTTTAAGATGGTATTACATATATCTTAAAGTATAGTTTAAACACTAAAGCATTTTCATATGAATGAAAAAATGGGAAAGCTTAGTGATCAAATAAGAAGTTGCTAGACATTGTACTCAGATTGATGTGGAGGGTTCAGGCAAAATGATGATGTCCTAAAAATTAAAATCGGATCTTTAATTTATCAGGGTCTCTATGTCAATCTAACATTATTTTTTTCAACTGTGCTTTTCATCAATATAGTCAAATTTGGCATCTGAATTCTGGACGTATAGTCTAATCCTTCACATCCGAATAAGGAAAAACAATTGAGAAGCAAGTGAAGAATAAAGCAATAGTATCAAAAAATAACACACCTTGTTTCAAATAGGCTACCAAATGCATCATAGTGTGAGGCCAAGTCATTGTCACTGAAAAATTGCGACTCCACTTCAGCATCACTTAATCCAGAATATCTATCTGTGTTAGAAGCCGTGTCAACAAATGAGCTTGAATATTCAGTTGCCTCTGGATCTTCAGTTTCAGGTAACCCAGTCTTAGTGATATTTGTACATGTGGTTATGTCAACTTCTAAATCTCCAAGGCCGTTTGAGACCTTACTTTGTTCATCCAACATGGTGTCTGAGCTATTAACTGTTTCCTCACGTTTAACCACGCACACTGAAGCCGTGCCAACTAAACTTGTTGAGACATTTTTTTTCTCATCACCAATGGCTGCTTTGGACGACTGACAAGGTTTATAGTCTTCACCAGTTTCCATTTGGTGGTTGTGCAGAAGCCAGCACACAATCTTAGCCAAACTCAATTTGATTTATGAATGAGCAAGGCTCTAAAGCAAGTTCCTTCATGGACTTTGAAGCAAGACACAGAATTTTCCTGAATTAATAAATTAAAATCTTCAATTCTGTCTCAAAATTTTTTCTTAAATTCAGTTCCAAATTAAATAGGATGACAAACCAGCAATCTAAATTGAGTAGCTTGGGACAGAAGGAGATTTTTGGAAAATGCATAACAAAATTAGAATGCAACAGATGTACAGAATAAAGATCAAAAGAAGCAAAGAAGCAAGCAATGCAACTTTTTAAACTAAGGTTATGCATAAAAATTTAGCTTGGAGCTCCAACCTATTTCCCTTACCCATGCACCAATAGATTTCCAATTTCACAAATTCATTTCTCGAGATTGACAGGACAAAAAGGAAGAAGTCTTGATGCACCAATCTATCATTTTGTGTCAAAAAGAAAGGGAAACAACGAAATTGATAGCACAGAATTCCAAGCATAACCCAAGGTCGGTCCTTGACAGAGCATACTTACCCAGCAACCAATAAAGGATATATGCAGGCAAAATTTACAAAGTTTCAGTGCAAAGAATTGTGTTACACGTAAACATTTACACGTGCACTTGGTACAGAGGCATACAAAAGCAAGTCACAGAAGAGTTGGCACTTGGCACAGAAAGAAAAGGGAAAACAAGTGGCAGCCCTCCATTTTAACCCAACAATTACGCATAAGAAAAAGAACAAACACCTGAACATGAGCAGGAACAGACCAAGTTTCTATACTATAATAAGCTTCAAGTAAAGGTGAAACTGAAGCACTCACCTTTACATAAACAAACATATACAAACAGTTGGCTTTACACATCAAACAGCTACCGTGTTTGTTAAGGTAAAGGGAAGACAGTGAGAAATTAAGAGTTTCGACAAGCTTGGAAGTTGGTTGGTGTTGTGTGCGGCGAAGTGGAGGAAACGAAAACGAGAGAGTGGGAGAGAGAAGGAAAGGAAGTTAACGTTACAATAAACCTAAAGCAGTTAGTCTCGTTTAGTACTACTACTCGTACTAGTTGTGTCGTAGCGCTTCCCGCTTTAGTTCCTAAGTTCATCACCAAAATAAATAATATAATACGCCAAGGAGCGTATTATATTGAGGATTTGTTTCCGAGACTCGTTATGTAATTTTTAATTTTATTTTCCTTTAAAAAAAGATAATACGCCACAAAGTGATTAAAGTTATATTGATGAATGATGATTTTCTCAAGTATTTTGAGCTTTGTTGAATTTAGGTTACAAATTAAGATCATTTTTCATATTTTTGTCAAAATTTTAAAATGTGCATTGCTAATTGCATTACAAATTTGAATAATTATTAATTATAATTACGAAGAAGACTGCATATATTAATTTTATATGACATTCTCCAAATTTTTTTAAAACGAAGAGACTTGTGTATAGGACAAGTTGACGTTTAACTTTATAATTATGAAATTATAATAGATTATAACTTTAATGACCTTACTAATTGTTGATTCAACATAAAATTTAAATTTTAGAATTAAGACAATCAAATCCAATGTAATTATTTAAATTATGCATCTTATTTTTATTTCTTTAGAAAAATCAAACCAAAAAAAATATTTTAATGTTTTTGTTCCTTCCAAAATTATAGGAGATTTACGCACACAAGTCTAGCATGCAATATATATCCAAAAGAATTATTTCAACACAAAATAAACGAAGAAAACATTGGCATGTGCTGAATTTGTGTCAAATTTCAAAAGCAGATTTATTGTCTTTCTTTTTTAATTTTGTTTTTGATAATGAGATGAGATACTATCTATGCTTAGATATTAATGATACAAATTTTTACAGGCTTCAAAAGAAGTAGCATGAAATGGACATAAATACATACATCCAATGTAGACGTGCCGTTCTGGGCCTGATAAAAGCCCACTTAATATTTTCCAAAGTTAATTTTCTATATGTTAATTTTATGAATTGTGTCTCATTTTTCTTGTTGGTTAATTTTACTTTGTCGTAGGATGAATCCTGCGTACCATTTTTCAAAGTAGGATGAATCCTGCGTACCAGCTTTCTGTGAAGGATGAAATCTTTTTTTGAAGAATGGATATCAATAGATACTAGCTATTTGGGTTAGTTTTGGTCGGTACTTAAGATACCGGTATTTAGCGTATGACAATTGTAAATTTAATAACTTTGAAGGACCAAAGTTGGGAAAAAAAAAATTTAGCACTATAACCCTAATTGAGCTCTCGTGTTATCTCACTTTCTCATTTTTCATTTTGGCCTTGTTTGACAATCAGTGAATTATATTACCTGATATTTGATTCTATCGGGGGTTAATTGACAACCAATTTACATAACTAATTTGACCAATAGATAATATCAGTCGTTTATTTAAAAATGTTTGGTAAAATTAAATATTTAGTATTAGTTTTTTGTGTAAAATGACTTATGAGAGTATGATTTAAAAAAATTTATAAGAACATGGATATTATATCTTAGTATTTCTTTGAATATTCTCATAAGAATTTAGATATAGTAAAAGAAATTAACACCATCATTTAAAGCAAAAAATTTATAATAATCTAAGAACGACATCTAATTGACATTAAACTAGAAGCAATATTATTACAAATAGTTGTCATCTTAAGAGTCTCGGTTCTTCAATATTTTTTTTGTGTAGAATTAACTTCAACATCTTCAGATACATCTGGAGGTATAAAATTCAAAATCTTGATCGATAATGATGAAAGTCTGGTTACCAATTATGATTTTTCTAATATAGTTATGCAACACAAAAACTACATAAATTATTCTATTTTGATTAATCAATAAATACTTAGACATTTTCTTCAATATCTTCTATCGAGCCTTAAGAATACTGAAAGCCCTCTTAATACAACTTCTCAATAATGAATGAGCTCGATTAAAAATATCTCGAGATGCTTTTGGATTTGCACCACGAAATTCTGATTAATGATACCTTATTTTTAGGCAAGACGTCAAATATCCTTATCTTTCTAGATAACCTTTGTTATCAATTTGTTTAATAAATTGAATTATTAATTCATATATATAAGTAATTTTAGTTAAGATAATTGAAGAATATTTTAAAAATAATATTTAAACCATAAAGAAGTATTTTAAAGGACATTAAAAAGAGGTCAGAATAATATTAGAGTCCTTTTCATTCACTTTCATAATTATACTTTTATAAATCTTTAAATAAATGATAATATAGAAATATTATTTTTATTTTTATTATTATTTACAAAGGATGAATATATAATAATTAAAAGCGGTACCAAACCACCATTGACTTGTCCGTATTATGTATATCGTTCTTCTAAGTTTAGGGACATCCACTTTATAATGATTTTTAATTAGTTTTTTTCTATGTTCAGATACTGATTAGCTAACACAAGCCAGTCAGCGATGATAAGCGTCACCAAAGACGGAGTTTGCTTTTTCTTCAAACAATGACTTATTATGGATGGAGATATAATAACCAAGGAACTTGTCCGTATTATGCATATAGTTCTTTACCACGATGTTTATCCTCCGTATTGATTAATTAATTGAGAATTAGCCTATCAATTCAAATTGAGATCATATAAAATTATCATAAATTAGAAGTTATTAATTTACAAATATTTTATTCCTCTTACCTGACACAAAGATTCAACGGACATACACAAATGTTAGAGAGGAGAAGTAACATTTGAATAAATAATATTCAGGATTACAAAGTATATAAGAGATAAATTGAAACAAGTTTACTTATACCTTTTAAAGGTCTCTCAATTCTATCTTTAGAATGATAGTATAAACATACTTCATTTTACAGTGTTCTTTTAGCTTCTAACCCAAATGCGAAATTTATTTTAAACTTTTGTAATGTCAGTCAAGTCCGAAGACTTCCTCGGCTAGTCGGAGACTGCCTTTGTTCCACTTCAATCCTTTTCATGTAATGTGTTTTCAAATTGAATCCCCTTTCGATTCACCCTTCAATTGTTGATTGGTGTTGACTCCTAATTGGTTTTGGATTAATTGCATTGCATGCCTCCTATCTGAGTTGCTTGAGCATTGATTTCCAGCGAGAGGGGAATGATGATCGTGTGGAGGCTGCGTAGCTGCATCCGGAGGTTAGTATTACCATGCTTTCTAATTATGTTTACAATGATTATAAATTATAATTTTAGTTTATAATTTAAATTAAATACTTTAAAATTTCTTTTAATTTATCTTTAACTCTTCAATTAAATAATTTATAATCATATATTAAGATTAGCGTATAGTAAAACATTATGATCACTCAAATATTTAAAAATATTAAAATAATTTTGACTAATCTTTCCATGTATGATTTTTCTGTATAATTTAATTCTTTCATCATAAAATGTTTCGGTTAGACGTGGAGCATGAAATTAATGTCTAATATATTTTGAGTTCAATCATATTAATTAGTTCTCTGCTATTAATTTGTAAACTATTTACAAAGCGTCATTCTGCCTTGGCTATAGATTTTCTAAATCAATACTAATCGAGAACTATAGAACATTCTCTCTAATTAATTTAAGATGATGAATCATATATTTATCGCTTAATTACCTCCATATAGTTCAAACTACATCTAGTGACTACCAATTGAACGACTTATAATTAGAATAGGTTATAAATGGTATCAAAATATAGTAATTCCTATAAAAAATAACTTTGGAGACCTCAAATCAAAGGATTATTTCACTACAAAAAATTGTATTTTTAATGAAAGCAAAAGTTGTCACAAAAAATAGTAATGTTAATCACTACTATTAATAGTGTCCAAAATTTGAAGTTGTCACCTCCCACCACCATAAGTATCTCCATCAATTATATTTATTACAACTATCCCAAACTATTACGTACTAATTTAAGTTAAAACTCTACAAGGTAAATTTTCCTGACTATTCTTCCAGATGAAGTTCACTATTGATTTATTTCCTA
>JAOQML010000001.1:21018941-21043150 GCA_027568935.1 Erythroxylum urbanii
TGAAGTTCTTACTTTGATATCAGAATCCAAAGCCAAATACACAACCAGAAGCAATTTGCTGATTCAGTGATGAGATGGATGAACAAAAAGAATTTTTGTGTTGATGTCTACAGTGAAGAACAATGGTGAAGAAAATAACAATAGCTACAGCTGCCACATGTCATAATACTATTGGTCTATGCTTTCCATATTTTACCTAGTCTAAAATACCCCAAATTTTTAGAAATTTCCTAAAATTCACCAAAAATTCTGAAATATACTAATAGTCTCTAAATAAAATTTTAACGCAATTAAATCATAATTCACATTTTAATCAATCAATGATACCCAGAAAATGTCAATGAATGCATGTACAATTATTTTAATATATCAAAAATAAATATTCACATGTGAGTGAATATACAATGATGCATGAGCATGCAATGTCCTTCTAATTACTCACATTACACTCAATTTACTATTTTAAGGTCTAGCCCCGAACATGGGATGTTACAAATAGTTTCATATTGATGTAATAAAAGACTTATTCTATGCTTATTTACCTCATTTGTTCCTTCAAACGTGATTTATAGTTTGTCCCACATTTCCTTTATTATAGAATAGTAGGATATTTTCTCATATTCTTCTGGAGATAATGTACAGATCAGATGATGTTTTGCTTTAGCATTTAGCTGTGCATATCTTCTATCAACATTAGTTCATACTTCTATGTTATCTGAATTGGGAAGTGTAGCTCTAACTCTGATGGCTTGCCAGAATTCAATATCTACATTTTGGAGATAAATTATCATTCTCTCTTTCCAGTAAGAGTAGTTATTTCCATTAAAGTAAGGAGGCTTTGAGAACGATTGTCCTTTTCCATGATCTATCACGTGTTGTAAAACACAAAAATGTGAAACCTTACTCTAATACCAAATGATAAAGCAAACACATATAAGAGAAGGGTGAATTGTGTGTGACTTAAAAAATTTTGCTAGTTACTTTCAGTTCAAAAAGAAATGATAGGAGCATGTCTACTATTAAAATGGTATGAGTCCGTTGTGTGATAGGATACTATTTAAACGGAAAGAGCCTGTTAAGCGATACAAAACTTGTTAAACGACAAAAGCCTACTAAACAAAAAGTTTTATTAGAAATAATTTAAAATAGAAGGCACTTGTTAAAATTGAATAGAACCTCTTACAAGTTGAAAACATAAGGAGCCTATTATAAAAGTGAAGGAGCCTCTTGCAAAAATGAAAACATAAACAATATATTGCAAAAATTTAAGAGTTAAGGAGAGAAAAGTCGATTTATACTAGTTCGGCTTACAACAAAAGCCTACGTCCAGTCTAAGTATCGAACTTGAGTATTTCACTAAAATATCAAGTAGTGATTTGACGAGCCTTTTCAAGCTCAAGATTACGTATTTTTCAAGGTTCTCAAACCTTCCAAACTATTAGTATTTAGCTAGCCTCTATAAGCTCTCGATAGATGAAAATGTAATTTGTTTGATATGAGCTTCAATGATCTCTCTCAAAAAGAATTTTCACTTTCTAAAGCATAAAAGATTTGATAAGAATATGACTTTCAAAAGTGTTGATGTTGTTGATGTAATTCAAGAGTCTAATATATTTTTGTAAAAGTAGTGGCTCTTACTTTAAGTAGGCATTTCCTTTAACTAGTCGTTGCTTCACTTACATCCTTAGTCGACTGGATGGATTTAAATATGAATAATTTCAATGTCATTTTTGCCAAAAATCTTCCAATAATCAAGGGGCTAATATACGACTTTCATAATTAGTAGGATCCTTTCGGATAAACTATTTCGAATAATGTAAGTTCATAATGAAGGTTCCTGTAAAAAAGGAAGCATATTTTTTATAATTTTATTTCTTTTGAGAATTAACCGGTTAACAATAAAGGAAATAAGTCTAATGATAACAAGATCCTTCCGGATATTGTGAAATTAATAAGGTAAGTTTATTAAGAAGGTTCCTACAAGAAAGGAATCATTTCTTCTATAATTTTATTTCCTTTTGAGAAATATATAGTTGCCTATACAAGAAAATAAATCCAATTTGAATTTTGAAAATTTATAAGGCCATCACCAAAATCATTAAAAAACCTTTAGCTAATAACCTCAACACAACAAATCACATGATATGGGTAATGGTGGTCATACACAGTATAGTCATATACTCCCTTCCATATACCACTATAATAAGAACTTATTATATTTAGGTTCATAAATTGTATATAAACAACATACAGTCCACATAATTGTTATGAAAATACATACAAATTTCTTATTCAAACAATCATGTATACATAAACATAATGAATAAGAAATATAAAATTCATAAACATATTATTATTGAACTCAATAGTGATAAAACATCATCATCAAACATTATTATTAATCATCAATACAACCAAGACCCATCCTAAGCACATGTTCTTTGAATGCCTTTCATGTAAACCCTTAGTTAGAGGATTTATTACCATGAGATCCATCTTAATATGTTCTATATGCACTCTTTGTTTCCGAGTCTCCTCTTTAATAACAAAATACTTTAATTCCATGTGTTTTGTGCCTCTGGAGTGTTTTTCATTTTTAGAGAAGAAAATTACTAAAAATTATCATAATAAATTTTCAGTGGTTTGTTTACTATGTCAACAACCCTAAGCCCTGAAATAAAGTTCCACGGTTATAATGCATGAATTGTAGACTCATAATAAGCTACAAATTCTACTTTCATAGTGGATAAAGCAATGATAGACTATTTCACACTTTTCCATGAGATTGCTCCTTCAGCAAATGGGAACAAATAGCCAAAAATTGACTTTCTACTATCAACACACCCGATAAAATTTGAAGGTGAATATCCAATCACTTCTAAATGATCAGACCTCTTATAAGTGAGCATGTAATCATTTGTTCCTTGAAGATATCTTAACACTTTCTTTGTAGCCTTCCAATGATCAACACTAGGATTACTTTGATATCGACCCAGCATTCCTACTGTAAAACTGATGTCGGGTCTTGTACAAGTTTGTAGGTATATTAAACTGCCCACAATAGAGGCATATGGAACTGTTTCCATTTCCTTATGTTCCACATCATTCTTTGGACATTGCATAAGACTAAACTTATGTTCCTTTTAAATAGGTACCATACCTGCTGAACATTTAATCATGTTAAATTTCTCAAGAATTTTCTCAATATAGGCTTTCTGAGACAATACTAATAAACCTTCCGATCTCTTACGAAATATTGAAATTCCAATTAAATAGGATGCCTCTCCCATATCTTTTATTTCAAAATTCTTAGAAAAAAAATCTTTAATTTTATGCAACAAACCTAAGTCGTTAACAGCAAGCAAAATATCATCAACTTTCAAAACTAGAAATATAAACTTACTCCTATTGATCTTCCGATAAATACACTGATCAATAATGATTTCCTTAAAATTGAAAGAAGTAATGGTATTATTGAACTTAATATACCATTGCCCATAAGCTTGTTTAAGTCCATATTTTGACTTATTCAATTTACATACCATACTTTCTTTACTTTCAAAGGAAAAACCTTCAGATTGAACCATATAAACTTCCTCCTTAAGATCCCCATTCAGAAAGGTTATTTTCACATCCATCTAATGTAGCTTTAAATTAAACTAAGCCACTAATGATAAAATTATTCTCAATGAATCCTTCTTTGAGACAGGTGAGAAAGTCTCCTTATAATCAATATCATCTTTTTGAGTGTAACCTTTGGCAACAAGTTTAACTTTATATCTTTCAACATTGCCATTCGAGTCGCGTTTGGTCTTAAAGACCCACTTACAGCTAACTTATTTAGACCCTTCTGGCAAGTTTACAAGATCCCAAACATTGTTTTAAGCCATTAATTTAAGCTCTTCTTTCATAACATCAATCCATATTTTAGACTTATCACTGCCTATGGCTTGTGAAAACGAAACAAGATCATTATCAATGCCACAATCATAATATGACTCTTGCAAATAAACCACTTAATCATTATAAATAGTTAACCTTCTAACCCTTACAGGTTTATTTAAAGCTATACCATCTAGTTCAGATGCATGAGCTAGTGGTAAGTTAGGTTCTTCATGAGGTGCTTCTTCATTATCCAAATGTTGTTCCTGATTATTTTGATCTTCCAAAGAAGGAATAACATTTGTTTTGGTTGTGGGTTTAAGAACATTTATGGGTAATGGAACATCAACCCTTATTTCATTAATATCTACAACTTGATTTTTAGCACTCCCATTAACCTTACCATTCTCTAAAAATTTGGCATTGATTGTTTCAACAATTTTAGAAATATGGTTCGGACAGTAAAATCTGTACCCTTTGGATACTATAAGTAACCAATAAAGTAACTACTAACTATTCAAGAATCCAATTTTCTTTAATGTGGATTATAGATACGTGCTTCTGCTAGACAACCCAAATATGCAGATATCTTAAACTAGGTTTCCTTCTAGTCTATAACTCTAAAGGAGTTATAGGAACTGCTTGACTAGGAACCCTGTTTAACAGATACATAGCAGTTTTAAGTGCATACATCCACAAACTTTTGGGTAATGAGGAATTACTCATCATACTCCTAATCATATCCATTAATATTCTATTTCGTCTTTCTACTACACTATTTTGTTGTAGTGTGCCTAGCATAGTGTACTGTGCACATATGTTATGACTTTCAAGGAACTTAGCAAACTTACTAGGACACTGTCCAGATTCATCATACTTTCCATAATACTCAACACTTCTATTAGATCTTATAATTTTCACTTTTCTATCTAATTGCCTCTCAACCTCCGTTACAAACACCTTAAGGGTATTTACAGCTTGATATTTTTCATGCAGCAAATAGATTAATCCATATCGTGAAAAATCATCTATAAAGGTGATGAAGTATTTTTCTTTATTAAAGGATGGAGTGTCAAAAGATCCATAAATGTCAATGTGTATTATTTTAAGAATCTGACTACTTCTCATGGCTCCTTTCTTGCTATGTTTGGTTTGCTTACTAATGCATTCCACACATAAGCCAAGATTATTAAAATCTAGATTCGGTAGAATCTCATTCTTTACTAATCTTTCTAACCTTTCTTTGGATATATGACCCAAATGTTTATGCCACAAGTAAGCAGGTTGTTCATTCGCCAAATTACATTTCATTCCAACATTATGATTAAATAAATAGGGATTCAGAAATAACATCATCAAGTTTCAATTTATATAAATCATCCATAAGCATTCCATAACCAATAAAGGAATTATTCTTATACAAATTAAAACAACCATGTCCAACCTTAAAGGTATATCCACTAGCATCAAGTCTAGAAATAGAAATTAAATTTTTACAAATTGAAGGTGCATAGAGAGTGTTCATTAGATCCAAGTGACATCCAGTATCTAATGTTAGCCTGTAAATCCCTACACCTTCAATTAGGGCCTTCATTCAGTTCTCCATAAACAAAAGGTTACTAGTTGGGCTTATGGTTTGGATTGTAAAAAATCCCTGTATAATATTGAAAACATGAGTGGTGGTACCAGAATTAAACTGTCAAGCATTAGAAGGAACTTCAGATAAGTTTGATTCAAAGCATACAGAAACGTAATGTATACCTTTCTTTTCAAACCAAGCCTTACGTTTTAGGCAATTTTTCTAATAATGACATTCTTTCCTTCAGAAGTGGCATTTATCTAATTTTTGTCACTTCTTTTCACCATTAGCAACCTTTGAAACTTTAGCAAGTCCTTTCTTCTTAAAATTCTTAGTCTTTGGTTTAAATTTCTTACCAAATCCTTGACCCACTAGGTTAATATAATGAACTTCTTTTTTCTTCAATCTATCTTTCTCCTAAATAAGCTTACTGGACAATTTATCAATATTTCATTTATCATTTAATGTATTATAATTGATGTAAAACGGCCCATATTCAGTAGTAAGTGAGTTCATGATAAACTGCACTGAGAAGGAGTCTTCCACAGCCATATATAGTGTCTTAAGTCTTGCTTTGATATTAGTCATATCAAGGACATGTTGTTGCATACTCTTTGACCTATCAACCTTCATGGTCGTGAGTTCAGCCATAAGTGTTCCTGCAAGTGCCTTATTGGCATAATGAACCTTATCTTCCACAAGCTTAAGAAAATCGTTAGCATTTTGATTTTTAGTGCTAAAAAGAGTAGACTTAATGTTATTAGTAATTTTCATTCACATAAAGTTCAAACATAGCCTCTTAGACCTTGCCCACGTCTTATAGTATGCCTTTTTAGCCTCTGTTTTGGTATCATTAAGGTAAGAAGGCTTATCCTCTAATAGCGCCAAGTCAAGATCCAAAGCACCCCAATGAAAAATGATTTATTCGCTCCATTCAGAGAAATTCGCACCAATGAACAAGGTAACAAAAGAAGCTTGACAATGAAAGCTAATAACTACAAATATATAAACGCTCACTACATAACAAATTCAGACAGGAAGCATATACATCAAATATATTGCAAGTTTCCTTTGGGTAAATACAACAATACATATCATCACCATCATTAAAATGCTATTTAAACTTTATAAAAAATTAAATAAACTTCATCAAATACATTTAGCATATTTGGATAAATATACATATGTGACGAGAGTATATCAATTTTCTCTTTTATATTTATTAGTTATAGAATATTGATTTATCTTTAGGAAAACTCCTTAATTTCTATCAACTAATAAAATTTTCATAATAATATTTCATAAAATATATAAATTATATCACCATACATTCAAAACTAATTTGGCCACTTTGGTTACTAACAAATTAATTTTAATCATATTGTCATATATGTAAAATAATAATATATCCATAAGATGAAATTAAAATTAAAATTTGATTATAAGTCAAAAATATCATTAACATGATCAAAACATAAGAAATCAAAGCTTTAAAATCAATTCATCCATCGTCAAAATTAAGGGATCAAAACTGTAATTATGTACACCCAATATAGATAGAATCCTGAAAACAAACCCAGAAAATTCTTTGTTTTCGTGGTCTGAAATTTTCGGTTAATCATTGCAAAATTCTTATTCTGATTTTATTTCTATATTATTTATGAGCAAATGGCGGCTTATAAAGAAAAAGCAAGCCAAGACATCAAACCATCTCTTTTCTGCGATTCGTTGCTTAACCTTGATGGAAGTGTAGTAAGAGACACGTGAAATTAAATCAACTGCAGAAGACAACGAGGTTAACAGGTAACCAGCTTTAAACCTGGTTGTTAAACGTGCCAGGAAACACCTACCACTTTTCAATCACTGAACATTATTCATGTGCGACCCTAAGAGACTACTGACCCTAATCTTGATATGGCTCTAGCTTGTTCTCTTAAAAGATCGTCACTTTACCCTCTTTCTCGAGTAAAAGTTGTAAGTTAAAGGTTTATTTAATGATTTTGATCATAATTTTAAAATATTTTAAATTTTAAATTAGATTTATTTTCTTATATATAAACAACGGTACAATTCTTAAAATGAAATAAAATTATAAAATAATTATTTTTCTTTTTACAAGAAGTTTTTTTATGAACTTATCTTGTTAAAAAATAGTTTGTTCGAAAGAATCCTACTTATTATAAAGGTCATATATTAGTCGCGTGATTACTAGAAAATTTTTTTAGTAAAGATGACATCGAAGTTATTCAGAATTAAATCCATCCAGTTAACTAAGGATGCAAGTAAAGTAATAGCTAGTTGAAAGAAAAGCATACTTTAAGAAGAATAAATGCTTTTGTGAACACAGATCGGAGTTGTAAACTCAGATCAGACTTTCGAAATACAACTATAGCGTAAATTTCTTTGAATGTGATATCATTAAAATATTTTGTTATTTAGAAAGTGAAAATATTTTTGAAAGAGATCAGTATAGGTTATATCGAGCAAATTTTATTTTCTGTTGAGAGTTTATATAGACTAGCTAAATACTACTAGTTTAGAAGGATAGAGAACTTTGAAAAATATTAGCTCGTGAGCTTGAAGAGGCTTGTCAATTACTACTTGAATTTTCACAGTAAAACACTCAAGTTGAATACTTAAGGACTGGATGTAAGCTTGAGTTATAAGTTGAACCAATATAAATTGACTACGTCCTTCTCTCTCTTCTCCTAATTTTTATATTTCTGCATTATATTATATGTATATTTATTTTAGCAAGAGGCTCCTTCAATTCTAAATTGGATTTTTATATTTACAACTTGCTAAAGGTTCCTTTTATTTTAATTAAGTACCTTCTGTTTTAAAATTGTTTTTAATTGGTATTATTCTTTAGCTGGCTTGTGTCCTTTAACAGGTTACTATTATCTAACAAGCACTAATTATTTTTAATTTTTAACAGATACTTATCTTTATCCGAATTAAAAGCAATTTCTAAAAATATTTTAAGTTACGCACAATTTACAATCCCTCTTCCGTGTGTTTGCGTTTATCAACAATATCTACTTTCTTTGATTTCTAGTAGGAGTTCAACACTTTTTTTTTTTAGTGGAGTCTTGGTTTTGAAAACACATGAGAGAGAAAGAGAGAGTAACGTGGACGGGATGACTGGGGAAGCTCAATAATTAAAACACTCCCATCAAAAGTTCAAGGGAAAAGAATTATTCTTTATACAAAACCCTACAATCTTTTCTTTTTTTTTGCAAACATCAAGTTAATAATTTAAAGATTTTATCTATTCAAAATTCCAAGCTTTGATAGACATGTAAGTTTTTTTCTTAATATTTAAACATTAAAAACATAAATTATGAATCATATGAAAATCATTTATGCCCATTCACATCTTAAATATAATAATAACTACATACATGAAGCGAATAAATTGTTTATCTTGAATCGAATTTGTCATGATGCAAAGAGAAAGCTTTTAATGTTCACGAATTAATTTCTTTATTTTAACCCTCTTTCTGTACGATAGTTTGATAGATAACTAAATGTACAAATACTTGCATTTTGTATTTATCTTTGTTTGTATTTCATTAGAGTAGAGAAAGTACTAATTTATACACACTTCTTTATTTACATTAAATCTTGTATATCCATCAAGTACTAAATTAACAATTAAAATTTAATATACTATAAATTTAAAAAACCCTAAATCAAATTTAATATAGGGTTACAGAAAATATGTCATAATATTCGGCTATATTTCTTTCGGTGGATAAATGGAATAGTTTCAATTTTACTATAGCTTTGGAGCTGTTGATAAATGGAATAGGAGTGGGTAAATAAGAGTGATTTTATAGTAACAGTGAAGTTATCCGGTTTATGTGATTTATGCTCTCTCTCAGTTAAGGTTTTGGTCCTGTATCAGAAATGATCAGTTGCTTTTCTCGGACTATTTATGTTGGTAACCTGCCCTCAGAGATAAGAGAATGGGAATTTGAAGATCAGTTCTACCGGTTTGTTTCTAATTTATAGATGAGCAGGCTAAAATTCATCTAACTCTAATTGCAAAATGATTGCAGTTTAGTGAATTGGCACATCCATAGTAGGGTTCAGTTTGTTACGTTCATGCACTTCATGCAAGCTGTCTGTTTCATGTTGCTTTATGACTGTAAATTGAACATGCATACTTATATGTAGAATTAGCACGCTTATTATGGAAGTGAAGTTGAAAGGTTTCCTAGGCAGGTTGATTTGAACTTGTTTGTTGTTAATATGTGTTTAGGTGAAGAAGTACGAGAGCACTCCCTCAAGAAGCCGGAGCAAAAGCAGAATCCCGCGAAAGAAGAGAAGGTACTTGTTCAATCCTTTTCATGAGCAAAAGGTATCCCATCTGGTGGTTCCCTGTTAACATTCGCTGCTTCAACTTTTAGCAGATCGTTTGACCGCTCTGTGCCTAGATCACCGTCAAAGTCCACATCTAGGCATCCAGGTACGTGAAACAGGAGTACATATTATCAGCCTCTTCATCTAAGGTCTCCTTTATTGTACGCATTTTAGATTTGTTACTCTTGCGACTGCGGAGGGAAGTTGAGTTCTAGGTGAAGATCAAAAACAAAAAGGCGTATAGGTCGCTTTGATCTTTTGTTTTTAATTAAAACGCTGATGACCAAGCCATCTTCATCATACTTGTCATTTTCTAAGCATATTTAGTCAATTGCCATTTGGAACAACCAGCGCTCAAATCTGTCTTGTTCTTTTGTCTCTGTTGTGAAAATTCAAAACTGCTGTTTTCCTTCACACGTTTTCAAAGCCACCTCTATTCGTGACGAAGATGACCTTAAAGTTTTGTTTTTCATTTACAAAATCTTTTAGATTTACTTCTAGATGTATGTTACAATGACATTGGAGACTCCAAGCTTCACCTTATCGTCAGCAATTACATCAAATAGACCTGAAACTATGTTCTCCAAAGGAATACTACAAATAAATATACATGAATCCAAAAGCCAGTCAGTATCATTCTATTTCCACAGAAATCACATAAATGTAGGGGCAAATTAGTCTTGAAAAAATGATAATATTTTAAGGACACAGCAGTCTCTTTTAGATTATTTAACGTTAATGCTTACTTTTCAAAGTCATCTCCTTCGTTCAAGTCTAAACCAAAAACTTGGTTTCAAAGGCTTCCAGAACTGCACTCAACAAACACAGCCCTCCAAAAATACCCAAATTACAAGTCCAAACCAAGCAGCATTGTCGTGAATACACCACTCTTTGAAGATCAATTCCGATACTTTGTTAAGAAACAATTGAAAGAAAACGGTTTCTACAAAGTCAAAGTCGTCGTTGTCGTTATTTTCTCTCTCTAGAGAAACACATTCATTCTCTCTCTCTCTCTCTCTTTAAAGACTGTTGGCCCTTTTTGATTGTAGTTCAACTTACTCGCTCTCTCTCTTTCCATTTTCAAATTGCTAAAACCCTGAAAACCTCTCTGAAATATTTACCGAGAGCAACAGACCAACATGGTCGAGGTTGCTGTTGTGGTCCAGATGGCTATGGAGTTTCTGGTACCGTCGTGGTGGGAGGTTGAAGTGACCGTGGCAGCGGCAGTGTTCGTGATTGCATCGTATTGGTTTTTCGCTGGTGGTGCTGGTGGAGGAGGAGGAGGTGGAGGTATCGACGGTGATCAAACGGAGATGCTAGAGAATTCCGGTAATTCTGGAGATGGAATTGGTGATAAAGACAAGGTTATTTGGTTTTATTCATGCGAACTTTTTAGTTTTCTTGCATTGGTTTATTGATCCTGGATTGAAGATTGACTTCTGCTTCTTGGTCTAAATAAAATTCGAGCTTTTTACTTTTTCGCTTCTATTAAGATATTATATCAAGCTAGCATACTGTTCTTGTCTTGAAATCTTTCCATTTAACCGGAAAAGATAGCTTCTTTCTTTTTTCTTTTCATAGCTTATTTCTTTTTTCTTATCTCTTTTAATAATCTTTTAAGAAATTAATTGATTACGTGGCTTGGATAATGGTGGTTCTCATAAGGACAGGTATTTAAATTTGGTGGTTGTTGTCGATACTCGATAGAGTGTTTAATTTGGGGTGATAGCCAAGACTGATGCTGAAATACTGGTCGAAAAATGATTGGAATGATAATTGACTGGAATTAACAAATTTTTAATGGTGAATATGGATGGCTGAATAGTTTGTAACTAATGATGATAATCTGATTTGGAAGGTGCTTATGGTTACATGTTGGTCTGCCAGAGTGCACTGGCCCACTTCTGACCACTGGTTAACCCATGCTCAAGACGGGGTAAGTGGTGGTTGGGGTGATAGAGCCTATTAATTGTGTACGTCTATTAAGGAACTCTGGCATTAAGAGTCTTTTTGAATCAAAATGAATTGGTTACCAATAAAGCATGTGGCTTTTGATTGGTTTTTAGATATGAAGAAAATGTTAAATCATTTGAGAGAAGATATTCCCAATAGAATATAGTTTTCTAAGTTTGTGTGTGTGACGATTAATCACTTTTGTAGATATTCCAAATAGAACATAGTTTTTTAAGTTTGTGTGTGTGATGATTAATCACTTTTGTCTTACTATTTTGTCTTACTTTTGGACGCCTGGTTCATATTACAATTTCCTTTTCTCCTTTTGGGATTTCTTGTATTGTGACATCAACTACTTGACATCTCCCTTATGTGGATGTTTGGAGTGTTGCAGAGTACAAGAAAATGAATGAATCAATGAAGCTAGGAATGGTCCTGTTTTCATTCGAGGAAGTTTAGTTGTACATGATCTTGGGTTCTATCAAATGAAACGAGGAAGAGACCATATATTTTCATTTTTCTTAGTGTCTTCCTTTATATCCAGGAAGAGTTTTTTTATTTGCAATTAATTGTGATCCTAAAATTTCCTCAAACTTGCTTAACAATGGTGTTCTCCTATATGCTTCTCCTGCCACTCCTACCGCCCTTTTGTCTCTTCTTTCCATGTCTTGAAGACAACAGTCTGAGTAAAGGTCATAGTTTATCACCGGTTAAGGTGATAGTGAGACTATTAATTTGTTTATTTTTTATATCATTTCATAGATTGTGCTGAATGAGGTTAAATATGCCACTTGATTTCAGCTGGTCATGAACATATGGCGAAGTCTATTTTTCCTCTGCATGCTCGAGTATCTTATTTGATTAGCCAATACTGTGTACTAATTGTTTCATGGAGTAATTTTCCACTTCTTTGACATGCAGTTCCTCACTTATTTTGTAGATAGGACTTTTCAAAGGAGATTCACAAGCCAAAACTGCTTATATAATTAAGGTATCTTAATAACTTTAGGCCTTTGATCTGACTCTTAATATATTTATTTACCTTAGCTTTTGAGTTGAGATTGTTCATCATTTGTGGGCAATAACATAAGTTGTGCTTTTTTTTCAGTTGGAACTGTTAGCGGCTAAGAATCTTGTTGCTGCAAATTTAAATGGAACATCAGATCCTTATGCTATTATTACTTGTGGTTCAGATAAGCGATTCAGGTTACTTCATCTTCTTTTTCATGAAATTTTATAAGTGCATGTACCGTACAACCGATGGGATGGGATGATGGGAATTGTAAGGTTTAAGAGGACCAACTTTTCAAGTCATTATATCAGGAAATTTGATCAACATTTAGAGAACCAACTAATTAAACAATTATTCTGGTCTGACCGGTGACTGCGGAACTTTGGTTTCATCACTTTGCCCTTTTTGACTTTTTTACTCTGGTCAAGTCTCCTGATTATTGTTTGCACTGAGGAGGCTTTGATAGTAATTAATGCATTTGATAGCCAATGATGGAGGGTTATGAAAAACAGCTTGTCCACTTGACACAACTAACGAAGGGAAAAGGGAGAAACTTTTCCAAACATTTCTTGGTGAGAGAGGGGATAAAAGTACCTTCTTATGATAATGATTTTCTCCTTTCTAGACGTGTGATAATAAGTAACTGAAGCCATTAGTTGATCAGAAAGAGGAAATATTTGAGCATAATGAAGTTTATGTAAAATAACTTACAAGGAAAGGAAATGAGTATATATAAAATCACAAGATAAAATGTGCCTATTGTCTGCCATAATATTTTGCACTATGTGAGAAATCTTCTCTCAATAGAATGTGCTTCGTGGAGTAAGATATTTGGTCAAATGTTCTGTATCAAGTTAATGTTCTGCTATATAAGTTGTACTTGGTGTTATGACAGCTCGATGGTCCCTGGGTCCAGAAATCCTATGTGGGGAGAAGAATTTGATTTTTCAGCTGAAGAACTTCCTGTTGAGGTGATTATCAAATTTATTATGCTCTCATTATGGGGTAAACGTATTAATTTGGTGTTTGCAACATGGAAAACTGGTCACTCTCCAGATGAATCCTTATTTCAGATGTTTCAGTGCTTATAATTAATTGCCATAAGAGTAGTTTCACTTTCAAATTGCTTCTTATTGTTAATCTTTTTATTATTTTAGTTTTTCATACTTATTATACATGCTGGATGAAGACAGAGTTCTCAGCTGCTGCACGTAACTATTTAATGTCTTCATTAGTCATCTATTATCAAGCAGATACGCATTTTTCAAGAGTTCTTGTGCGATGAACCTTTGTTGAAGTGGTATACTTCTGTTTATGTGGCAGATTAATGTAACAATATATGATTGGGACATAATATGGAAGAGTACTGTTCTTGGTTCTGTAACTGTTACAGTTGATAGTGAAGGTCAAACTGGTGCAATATGGCACACATTAGATAGTCCATCGGGACAGGTGAGTTTTGTTATTAATTTATTACCCATTGATACCCCTATTTTCTTAATTTCTTCTATATTTTCCTTTTGTTTCTCAAGGAAGGTAATATAAATGCACATTTTTTCAGGTTTGCCTCAATATAAAAACTTTAAAACTCTCTGTAAATTCAAGCAGGTAGGCTTTTGGTTTATTCCTGTCTAATAATTAAAGTTTATGGTACTTTGTTTATGTCATAATACTTGTATATGTTCCACGTTTCAACACAAAAAGTTTGGGGAAGGTAAATGAATCGGAGGCACTCTATGTCTGGACACAAATCTAAAATTGAGTGCATGTAACTGAAATTCCACATATTAAGAACTGCCATGTCTTGATGATTTAGTTAAGTACCATGAGTTAAACTTGAACTAACCTGAAATGTTGCTGATAGGATGATGAATGGATTTGCTGGAGCAAATCGAAGGAGGCTCTCTATAGACAAACAAAGGCCTACCGTGGTTCACCAAAAGCCTGGTCCTCTACAAACAATTTTTGATCTTCTTCCAGACGAGGCAAGTTGTGTGCCTCATTTTCAGAAGGCCTTTTTGTCTACCAACAATTCCTTTCTGAGTTCATACCAAGCATCTCCCTAACTAATCTATATGTCTCAGGTTGTTGAACATAGTTTTTCATGTGCCCTGGAGAGATCATTCTTGTACCATGGCCGCATGTATGTCTCTACGTGGCATATATGCTTCCACTCTAATGTGTTCTCTAAGCAAATTAAGGTTAGTTAATTAGCTCATCTACTATTCCTCAATTTTTTTGCATATCTGTATCTTTTCTTGCATATCTAGAAACTCTGCTTTGAATTAGTTGATATTTTGTTGGTCTGTGCATATTAATGAGAAGGTTGCACTTTTCGCATTGTAGTTTCTTTAAGCGAAGATTTGCTAGTCAAGCTAACCATATGTATCATTCCCTCTGCTCATTAATCTTTAAAATTGGAAAGCAGAGTGGTCAAGCTTATCATGGAATCTGGTGCCTTTCGCTATGAAAATTTGTCTCATTTTGTGGGAGCAATTGAAGCTGGGCATAGGATTCTTGGCTTGTATTTCAGTTGTTGCTCATTGTGCTTGAGTTTGCGTACATTATTCACTCTTCATTCCATAAACTTCCACGTCTTTTGTGTTGAATAATTTATTTAATCACGTTGTTCATGTAATTTGCACATGTTGACGGTGCCTTTGTTGTGTCTTAGTTGATTGATCGTGTTTCTTATGTCACAGGTGGTCATACCTTTTGGGGATATTGATGAGGTATATAATCCAATATGTTCAACTCTGACGGTATTTAGTCCGCCAAATTGGCGGACCTGAAAGAATCTCTCATTTAACCTACTTTCTTATTTATTTAGATACGCAGAAGTCAACATGCAGTCATAAATCCTGCTGTAACAATCATTCTACGAATGGGTGCTGGTGGTCATGGTGTACCTCCTTTAGGAAGTCCTGATGGTTAGTGGCTAAATTTATCAATCAAACACTTGAACCTTCTAATGCTTTCGTCCAGATTTCTATCATGGGCAGAAAAGTAACTTTGGATTGCTGATTGTCTGTGTATGTTCATTTCTGTCATGCAAGAAGCATTCAAGTTTGTCGAATAGCTTGAGTGGGTATTAAGCTATAGGTGGTTGATGTTTCCGATGATTTCTGCTAGTTAATACATAGAATTTATTGTTTCTGTCTAAATGGTTTTCCATTTAGTTAGAAAGCTAACAAGTTGCTTGGCATAGTTTTTCCTCCTAACCACCAGTTAGATAGTCATGTCCAATGTAAAATATGTGGTGATCTGCCTCCACTTATCTGACTTCACAAGGATTATAACTAGTTCTCCTCATCGTCTTTGTCTGCAGAATCCCCGTTCCCCCAGTGAGTTAGTTCCGTGGTTTTTTATTATGACATTTACTTAAATTATGATGCTTACGACGAGAGGTGTAGGGAAGAGAAAAGTAGTATGGAAGACAATATGTATTCATTGACATGTCCTCGTTATCGTTATAAGAACATGCAAATTGAGCTTGATAAACCTGATGTATGAGAAATAATTTTTCTTTATTGATCGTAGAATAGTTATATATTGTCTAGATTGTGACATTTGGAGCACTTCATTTGCAGCTTTAATATCCATGATTCATTCTCATCATTTTGCTAATCATTTTATCTTCATTTTCAGGTCGAGTCAGGTACAAATTTGCATCTTTTTGGAACAGAAACAATGCATTAAAAGCACTACAACGTGCAGCTAGGAACTATCATGCAATATTAGAATCTGAGAAGAAGGTCTGTTATGTGCTTTATGGCTCCCTTTTCCAAAGATTGCTTTTCCCTTAAGATCTACCATTAGTTTTTGAATCAAGAGTTCGGACCTCTTGATAAATTCCAAAAACCAAGAAAACTGCTAGGACATTGCTTACATATGGACTTGTCTTTGGGCTTATATCATCAATTAATTGTGTTTCATTCATGTGTGAAATCGGCAACTGTCGGAACCAACACAACCTTCTGCGTGGTCCCACAGGAAAGCCCCTCTGTCATTATCTTTATGGCCATGTTTATCATTCATAATGCTGTTATGATTGTGTAGGAAAGCGAAGAATCAGCACTTCGTGCACATAGCAGTTCTGTTAGGGGTGGTAGAAAGCAACCCAAGGCTCCTGAAGATATTGCACCTAAAAGTGAAAAGCTTCAAGCTTTTATCAAGAAAGAGGTTCTAGTTGATATATACAACGTAAGATACTTGTGGCCTTCTTTTTCAAAATTGCGACTTAAAATAAACTAATTTTAGTTCTGCAACCCATTCCTGAGTTTTATAAGCTATCTTTTTCAGTTTGTATGATCCGCAGCCTTTTCTTTCAGGATGTATTCCCTTGTACAGCTGAGCAGTTTCTCGACATGTTGTTGAGTGATGATTCCAAATTTACGAATGAGTATCGTTCTACTCGAAAGGACACGAATCTTTGTGTAAGTTCGAAATTGTTTATGCAGATCATTGATGTAGAAAGAGCTGTGGCATGCTGAAAGTTTGTTGGATGAGATTTTGAGAGATGTTAAGTAACTTTTCTGATGATAAGTTAATTCTTTGATGTCAGTTCTGACCTAATGATGTCCTTTATTACTGTTCCTTAATTTAGGATAGAAGTTTGCACATTTAAAGTATCTATTATTTCCTTATCAAGCTTAGTTTGAGGGAGAGTTTGTCCTTTATTCATCCTTTTACATGTTTGTGCAAACATGCATGTCATAAATTTGTTGTGACAACTTATTTCTTTTTAGGTTTCTGCTATTTGGTTGTGACTTAATGTGGCTGCACAGTATTGGGAGACTTGCTGGTTCTACTGCAGATTGTCCAAATTTTGATAAATCAAATCCCTGCTTAGACCATTGAGTTCTTATTTCTCGTCAGTTATTGTGGAAATTCTTCTTTCCCCGAAATAACTAGATTCATTGTCATGGATCCTCTTTTAAGTACTTTAACTGCAATTTTGCAATGTGGCTTAGTTGACTTCTGTTCCTAATATTTATGAAGGCTTTTGATATGTGTGGTGATAAAATTTTTGTGCTCCTTCCAGATGGGACAGTGGCATGCCGCTGATGACTATGACGGTCAAGTTAGAGAGATAACATTCAGATCAAAATGTAATAGTCCGATGTGCCCTCCAGATACAGCCATGACGGAATATCAGCATACTGTCTTATCACCTGATAAGAAAATTCTTGTGAGACTTCATGTCTTCTATTTATTTTTGCATTAATCTTTGAATATCATCGACTTTTCCATGCTATATAGGACACATATGAATTTTGTTCTGTTTCTCTTTATATGACATGTATAACGTAATTTTCATTTGTATGCCTGGGATAGGTATTCGAGACGGTCCAACAGGCACACGATGTTCCATTCGGATCATACTTCGAGGTACATGCCTTCTTGATGCCATTATGCCATACCCACTGAACTTTAAATAGCATCAGGCATCTACATTGTGTGAGAAGAATCAAAAGACCACATTTTGAAGTATGGGAGAAGATTGTAAAGCATAATTTCAAATTCGTTTGTTCCCAAGGGAACTTTGTCACATTATGTAATAGTTTTCTTGCCCTCCTTGGCTGCGAAGAAATGATGTCAGTTTAAAGATTAAGAATTTGCTGATGTTATTTTCATTACCCATGTCGCCCTGATATGGAACTAATTAGTTTCTATGCTGGTGCTGCATTAGATTCATTGCCGATGGACAGTAGAGACCACAGATGAAAAATCATCTAACATAGATATAAAAGTCGGTAAGGATTCAGTTGCTTTGTCTTGTCTTCCTGACCCAACTTTTTGTGGTTGACGCCCATTATTTGTAACAATGATTGGAACTTTTACTTTTCTCATTTTTACAGGTGCACATTTCAAGAAATGGTGTGTAATGCAGTCAAAAATTAAAACAGGAGCCATAGACGAGGTTTGTTCAAGTTTAAGAAACCTTTCTCTTGCCTTTTCCTTTTTCCTCTTCTTCATGAGATTCAGGAATAAAGCTTTCAGTTTTTTATCCTTTAAAACGCTTCATGACATTATTGTATTGAAAGTTTCAATTGTCTTACAACATTTAGAATTCATCTTAAACTCTGTTTATTTAATCATGTGCAGTACAAGAAAGAGGTTCAAGTGATGTTAGAATTAGCTCGCTCATACCTCAGTTCACATGGTTCGACTGGTGAAAATGACAAGCTCTCTTCCCCTCCCTCTGTAACACAAGAACCAGCTGAAGCATTGTAACATTTGTTGAATTCTTTCATTATATTGTTAGTGTATCATTTTCATGTTTACTTGTAATATTGGTAGAACAACATGTTTTCCTTGTGATGAAATGTAGGAGTTGATTTTTATGTTTTCTTTTTTTAATTTCACTATATCTCAAGTGTTTCTTGTAATGATCCAATGTTAAATGTAATCTTCAAATATGTAATTTTATAAACTTTAAATATGTGGTTCCCTAAATTTTAGAATCTAATAATTTTCTATGACAAGATAGAAGAATCTTTTTGAATTTTGATCAAGATCAATTTTTGATAAAAAAAGATTTTGATTTTCTTTTTCTTTTTCTTAAGAGTTTTTGATGAAAAAAACTAAATTTAAATGGATAAAAAATTGTTATTAAAACTCAAAAAGATAACTTTTAATTGGTTTTCTCTTATTTTATTCTCCATTAACGTAAAATTTTAAAAATAATTATTTTATTTAACGATAATCTCCTTTCAAGTGATTAATAAGATTTATATACTTGCATAATTAAACCAATAAATATGAGTCGCTTATGATATTGTTTAACAATCACTTTTTTTGACCCATATAACATAATCATAGTATAATAATATGATATAATATGCATAAAATAAAAGTTAAATCCTCCTTTTTTTTTGGTCACATCATTAATCATAATTGAAAAAAAATAGAGGGGATCATAATTGTGGTATCTCTTTTAACGTGACATCATTCTATATATCATAAAACTAGTTCAAATATATATACATATGTCTTTGTAAAAGGCAAATCTTGTTAAAATTCATATAATCATTCATGTATATATAATAACAATAACCAATAAATTACAAGATACTTAAATGTCATAAATAATATATATGAGATCAGAGTGTCAAATATATGAAATACATAAACAATAATATTTCATTCAATCATGAAACCCAATGATGCCCATTCTTTTGACATAGTCATTAAACACCTTTGGCGATAATCCTTTTGCTAATGGATTCAACAACCATAAAATTGGTACTAATATGCTAGATTGACATTGTTTGTTTATGAACTTTTTTTTATCGACAAAGTATTTTATTTATGTAAGTTTAAAAAATTTTGCTATGGTTTTTTGAAAAGAAGAATGTTGTGGCATCATAATAAATTTTCTGCGTCTAGTGATATTGCTTTCTTCAATTGACAAATAAGAGATGCACAGGTCTGACCAAGTGGGACATCCTTAAAGTTTTTGCAACCATAAACCATAAATGACGGCCTTAAAGCATGACCTAAATTTAACTTCTATAGTGGTCACAACGATGATAGATTGCCTTCCACTCTTCTATGGAATTGCTCCCCTAGTTAAAAATAACAAATAACTAAATGTGGATTTTCTTTTGTCAACATATCTGACATAATTTGAATCTGAGTATCCAACCTCAAGATGATCGAATCTATTATAGGTGAGCATATGATCTTTTGTTCCTTGTAAGTATCTTAATACTTTCTTAGCAATTTTCCAATGTTCCAATCCAAGATTACTTTAATATTTGCCTAACATTCTAACAACAAAACTAATATCTAGGCTAGTGCAGGTTTGAGCTTACATTAAACTCCCAACAATAGATGTATAAGGAATCTTTTCCATTCTTGTGAATTTATGTTCATTCTTTGGGCATTGTGTATGACTAAATTTATCTCCCTTCTAAATTGGAAAAACACTTGCTAAGTAATTTTTCTTTTTGTATCTCTATAAAATTTTATTATTATATGCTTTTTGAGACAACCCTAATATTTCTTGTGATTTTTCAAGGAATATGTCAATTTCTATTATATAAAATTTCTCACCCATATTTTACATTTCAAAATTTATAGAAATAAAACTTCTTGGTATCTTGTAATAAAATGTATGTTATGGAACACCTCAGCTCAAACACTGAGAGAAGGTAAAATGTATGTGTTTTATATTTCTAATGAAATGTCTATATGTTTAACTCTAGGTCCAGGCTCGAGAAAAGAGAGGGCAATCCAAATTGCTATAAAAGGAGAAACATAAGATGAAGGGAAAGCCTCAATCTCCACTAAACTTCGATTATGGCAACATGGAGACTAAAGCTACAAGGGGATCTCCTTCGAATAATAGTCAAAGAGCCTCTAAACCACGGATGTTGCTTAGAAAAGAAGGAAGTCCAGATCAGTTCTTCAATAGAAGGTGGTTTAGAGTTGATCTTTTTCCTATCTTATCACCTCAGAATCCAACACTAAAAAGATATCGCATTGCTTTGGAAAGGTGGAAAATCAAAGTACGATGTACTGTTCTCAAATTAAGGATTAGTAGGGAGGTTGGATTGGTTGATATAATAAATGAGTCTACTGCATGAAAGTGTGTTACTAGAAAGATGGTCCTGATATGACCATCGTAGTGTAGTCATGGCATGGCTTGATATGGTGGTATGCATAATGATGAGAAACATTTGTTGGGCTCCTTATGCTTTCTTATGAGTTAGGCTTCTGGTCTGGATAAGAGATTGCAGCTTGGGCAATCTCTAGTTGTACATAACTTCTTATTATTTATAAAATTTTACTGATTTACTAAAAAAAACAAGATCATTAGTAACAAGTAAGATATCATTAACATATAGGATTAGAAATATACATTTGATCTCACTGACCTTCAAATATATACACCGATCAACTATATTTTCTATAAATCTAAAAGAAGTAATGGTATTATTAAACTTGAGATATTATTATTGGGAGACTTGCTTAAGTCTATATATTGCCTTCTTAAGTTCACACACCATATTTTGCTTTTCTTCAACTAGAAAGCCTTTAGATTAATCTATATATATTTCTTCCTCTAAATTCAAATTCAAAAAGGTGATTTTCATATCCATTTGATAAAGTTTTACTATCACAATGAGCTACTATTGCATGATAGTTCTAAATGAATCATTTCTTGAAATAGGAGAAAATATCTAATTATAATTAACGCCATCCTTTGAGTGTACCCTCAGCAACAATTCTAGCTTTATATCGTTTAATATTGCCATTAGAGTAACATTTGGTCTTAAAGACCCATTTGCGCTCTATTTTCTTACATACTTTTAGCAATTCAACAAGATCACAAAATTCATTGTCATCCATAGATTTTAACTCTTCTTTCATTGCATCTGACCATTTGTGAAAATGTAACCGAATCTTTATCAAATCCTAAGTCACCTTCTCCCTTTTGTAAATAGATCACTTAATCATCAGAAATAGTTGATCTCCTTTATCTTTGAGATCTTTTTATTGTTACTTCATATGGCTCATTTATAACATTTTTATTAATAGTGACTTTATTATTTGGAGTTTGTTGATATATTTATTTTTTAGAAACTAAATAAATATATTCAATCAAGACAAAGCCAAATCATTACAAGAGGTTATAACCTAAGAAGCAAAGGTGTTAGTCTTGGAGAAAAATCAAAAGAAAAATTGATTAGAAAGGAAAGCCAATATAGAGATTAATCAGACAAAGCCAAACTACACATAAACTGAACTAGAGATTGTTTGTATATTTGTTGTTGGTCAAAATTTTCAATAACTATAGGAACAAACACTTGAGGATAATTTATAAAAGGTAGGTTCTAATAGTTTTAATTGATGCTTTAACTCAATTTCCTATAGTGATAAATTTTTTATTTGAATATATAGTTTGGGTAATAGTAAATCCCAACATTGTATTAGTAATATGAGTGGTACATTCAAAATCAATCTAGCTAGAATTTTAAGGAACTTTCACTAAATTTAATTTTAAATATATTAAAACACTATGCTTATTTTCTAACCATACTTTAAGTTTCAAGCTATCTTTATAATAGTGTCCTATTTTTTTAAAACTTAAATGGCATCTATCGTTCCTCGATTCCTTCTTATCAATTGAAGCCGATGATACATTAATATTATGTAGTACATGTTTTCCCTTTTCTTTATCTTTTTTAAACTTCTATCTAGATCTTTGATGACCCATAAAATTAATCGAATAAGCTCCTTATTTCTAAAGCCTTACTTCCTCTTGAATAAACATACTTCACAATTCGTCGCATTTTGTTTGTCCTTTATAGTAATTATAACTCATTTGAAATTGACCATATTCGGGAGGCTATAAGTTAATAATAAATTGCATAAGGAAACTTTCACTCATTTTCATGCCCATGGATATAAATCTTATTATTGTATTTTTCATTTTAGTGATATGCTCATATATAATTCAAGAACCATCAGAGTTTATAATGGTTCAAGTTTCCATTAAAGTCCTAGCAAGTGGCCTATCAGTAGAGTCAAACTAAAAAATATCTTCAATAAACTTAAGATATTCCTTAGCACTTTCAATTTTGAGAATTGTCGCCTTAATGTTACTAGCTACATTCATTTGCATAAACATTAAGCTTAATATATTTGATTTTTCCCAAAGTTCATAAAATTAAGCCCAATAAACTTTATAATAGATGAAGTTTGCAAGTGAATAGTAATAGAATATATTAAATGCTCATACGTTAATACTTCGAGTAATAATTTAAACTCATAAATACAATCATATTAACAGTACGTGTATATTATGGTTCTCCTTTAGGTGAAACAATAATACACAAAATAAAAAATTAATGCTTAGTATTATGTTTGCATTATTGATAATTACATATACTATAATTATATATGTTTGTTACCTTTATATATACTAAACATATCTAATGAAGTATACCAATTAATCAGAGTCATGTTCATCGATATAAAATTAACTAATTAATCTTTGGAGAATTCTTAAATATTTTATGACCAATGAACTTTAGTATACCCATTAAATAGATATCATTATGTCATTTCAATCATAAGTACCATATTCTCATGGATAACTAATTATTATTATTATTTAATTTGATATTTATGAAAATTTTATAATTTGGTCAATTTGGTGACTAATAAATTATTCATTAGATAAATATTAAATTAAATAAACAAAATTATTATTAAATATGATATACCACTTATTGATTCACATCATCATCATCACTCAGTCCGAAATCCCACAATGAAGCGGGGTCTGAGGAGGTCCGATAGTACTCATGTAACATCCTGTTTTCATATAACGGGTCGGACCAGGGAAACGGGTATACGAGAAGACCAATCAGAGAAATTAGGACAACACATCTCATGCTC
>JAOQML010000001.1:21048251-21075667 GCA_027568935.1 Erythroxylum urbanii
GGGGAGCTTGCTCCAGTTGTTATTTCCTACATTACTATCAATATACTATCGGCAATACAATCTCTATCGAGATACCTTCTTTTCTTGCATTTTCGTAAGATTTGCGGAGAGGATATAGAAATATATAAGGAAGTTATTAAAGTATTGGCCTTCAAGCTTTTAAAAAACTCACTCATCACCTGACTTTTACGTTCCACTAAATAATTCTTTCAAAAAAAAACAGAATTGCTTACATGAACCTAGCTCTTCCAATGAGGTACTTTTGGCCAAGAGCTAGAGCTCCTTTTACCTTAGAATGTAAAAAGCTTATCACCAAAAGTGATGCGAAAGCTTGCAAGAACTCAACTGCTAAGAATAACAATAAATGCATAAAATTGTCGGAGGAGCAAACATGCATTAATTGCCATTTTAAGGGACAACTACACAAATGAAGAGGTTTTTAGTAAAAATCTACAAAAGTGGCAAAGCAAATATATAAAAGATTGGTATGATGGGATCTACATAAGTCCTTTAAAGAATAAACTAGATAGCAAGAAGTTTCGAAAGAGAAAGAAGAGAAAATTAAGGTTTTTGGTAATTTGTTTTTATTTAAAAATTATAATTTAATGACTTGGAAATTAAAGTTCATATGTCATCCACTTAGCAAAGATACTAGGTGTCATAAAATACCACATCGGCAACGTTAATAAGAAGACTAACGTCAGGTTATTTTCACAAAAAATTAAATGTTAAAGCATTTTATTGTTACTTTTTAAAATTTAGGATAAAATTACAAAATTTAATAAATTTTGAGTATTTGTTTGTAATTAAACCAATTAGATAGCTTAATGTGTTGGAAATTTCACATTTAAGTGCTATACATTCAATTTTCAAAAAAATAGAGGAATGTCTTAGGATATGAAAGCTATTAAGCAAAATAAACAAAACAGTTATTATAAAATATAAATTGACATAGAAATTATGACTTTTTCTTGGGGATTTCATAAAAATTCTTGTTTTTCTTCAACCATATTTCTTTTTTTCCCCTCAAAGTCACATCATAATCATGCTTCCATTTTGAAATATTATCAAAGATTTTATTGATAATATTTAGAATGGAATGTTGAAGTTGAGCAAACATTATTGATAATAATCTCAAAGAAAGCAAGATTCTTTTCTTTTGCTCTATTAGTATTTTCTAGAGAAAGTTATGAATGAATTTAAGTAGTATTAGACATATTGTAACATAAAATTATATTTAATCCTTTTTTGTTAAGAATTCAACTTTTTTATCTCATTATTGTTAATTATATTATCCTTTTCGTGATCTTATCAAGATCAGCACATCTCAAGGCCCATTTGAATAAAGCGTCTAGAAAAAATTAGGAGTTGCAGAAGATAAGTTATAAGAGTATTAATAATTAAAAAAATAAAAAATATGAAGAAGAAAAGGACATTATCTATAAAATGAGTTGCAAATTTATTGAGGAAATTACAAACATCTTAAGAACTTAAGAAAAAATTTACAGACATGAAGAAGAAAAGGAAGCTACCCATATGATGAGCTACAGACATGTTAAAGACTTAGAAAAAGACTAAACAATACAAAAAATACAAAGAAGTTACCTATACGATGAGCTATAAAAATGTTGAGGACTTGGGAAAATATTCAATAATAAAAAGAAGATAAAGAAGATAACCATATGGTTGACAAGCTACAAACATGTTAAGAACTTAGGAAAAGACTGAAAAAACATGGATAAGACAAGCAAGCTACTCATATGATAAGCTACAAATATATTAAGGACTGAAGAAAAAATTGGACAACACAAAGAAGAAAAGGAAAGTACACATATAAGCTACAAACATGTTAAGTACTTAGGAAAATACGGAAAAACATGAAGAAGAAAAAGAAGTTATTCATACGATAAGATACAAATATATTAAGGACTTAAGATAAAACTAAAGAACATAAAGAAGAAAAAAAAGGGAACTATTTATATGATGAACTAAAAACATGTTAAGGACTTAAGAAAAGACTAAAGAACAAGAAGAAGAAAATGGATGCTACCTATACGACAAGCTACAAACATGTTAAAGACTTTGGAAAAACTAAACAATAAGAAAAGGAAGCTACCGTTAAGATGAGTTATAAACATGTTAAGGATTTGTGAAAAGATTGAAGAACGTAAAGAAAAAAAAGGAATCTACCTATACAATGAGGTACAAACATGTTAAGGATTTAAGAAAAGACTAAAGAACACTAAGAAGAAAAGGAAACTACTTATACAACAACCTTTAAACATGTTATAGACTTAGAAAAATACTGAAGAGTGTGAAAAAGAAAAGGAAGCTACTTATATGCCTAACTTGCCACGGAAAGTGTTAGGGCTCTAAGCAGTAACGCTTACAAAATCTTCAAGTTTACTCAACTAGTAACAAACTACTCAAACAATATAGATGACAATAAGAAAAATTGGATACATGATTTTACCTTCAACTAATCTGTTAAATCTAATAATAGCAAGATACAAGCATTAAGGTTTTGAGCAAAGAACACCTCACAAAATAACCATAACTAAAGTTTTCTATCTCTCTCTCAAACAATCCTCTATAACCTCTAAAATTGAGTACAAATTGATATAAACACACTCACTCACACACACAGACACACACACACACACACACACACACACACACACACATAAATCCTACTCCTAAAACATCAAACTTTAATAAAACTGCAATTGATAAAGCTATTTGGACTCTAAAACTCTTATACCATTATGTGTTTATGTCATATGCAACTTTTATCTCTCAATCTTATATCTAAATCTCAAAAGGATATGATTTTATGTTGCATTTGGTCACCTACATAGTCGTGTACAGTGACTGTCTCTAACCTTTAAGCTTCAAAATTTGATGTTATGGTGATACATAGTCATAATGACTTATACGATAGCAAACATATTGCACACAGTTACAGAAGCTTACAGGTCATGCATACGATCGTTTCCACTTATAGGACCATATGCCTCCTAGATGCGGGCATTTCCTCTAAAAACAGATTTAACTCATCAGTTTTTATCTCAAATTTTGCCTGAACTTTATTCCTTTTATCCATGAATACAACTAACACTTTTAGAGTCCTGATTTAGTGGATTTTGTTAAACTAATATCTATAAAATAGGGTTAGACCACAACAATCTCCCTATCTAGACAATTTTATGGGAAAATTAACCACTTTATTGATCACTTGAAAGTCATCCCGGTAAGCTTATGCTTAGGACCACTTTTGTCAATATGTTAGTGCCATTCTTATTCATATGAATCCATCTTCTCTTACATTGCCTGAACTAAGTGTTTTTATCTTTAAGTTCTTTGGCTCTCCCTCAGTTGTGATTAGGAGTTATTCCAAACTTGAGTATCTAGTTAAAGGTTTCTGACCTTTGAAATTGAACATCTTCTAACACTCGAGCAGGTACTCATAATGCTCATGATCCTCTTCTACTTCATCCAAAGAATGTGCCTCATCATCATTATATTGCCCTTGATCATCACCATCTTATATTATTTCATGTTTTCCTTCTACACTTGTAAGTTGATTATTGGAAGAAGGAATATGGGTAGAATACGTAGTATCTAATGACAAACTAGTGGAAGCATTTTTGTCTTCTTTGATGCAATTGACACCTGTCTCATGCTCATAAAAGATTATAACCCTATTTTGAACAACCTTCAAATTTTTTGTGTCATAGAGCCTATAGTCAAACTCTTCATCACCATCTCCAACAAATACCCAAGTAGCAGTTTTAGAATCCAGTTTCAATCTCTACTCTTTTGGCATATACTTGAAATCCTTACATTCGAATACTTTTAGATACGTATAAATTGGATCCTTCCCTTTCCATACTCTATCAGGAATGTCAACATCTAAAGGGAATAAAGGAGTTTGATTAATCACATATTCTATAGTTTTGATAACCTCACCCTAAAAGGAATTTAGTAGTGTCCTTCACTTATAAGGGTGTGTCCTTTAAAAATAGCTTTTAACTTATTGGTTTTTTACTTTAAATTCACACAAAATTCATTTCGATTGATCCATGTAGATAGTTAAAACTTTCAAAGTCCCAATTTACTTAATTTCATCGAGTTAACATCCATAAAATGGGGTTGGACCCACAACATAAAGCAAAAAATATAAAAAGCTATTAGTATAAATGAATTTCTTTTCTTTCAACTAGCATTTTGAGTTTTGGTTTTATCTTTTTTATGTGTATGGTTTTATACTTGATAAATTGTTTTCATTCATCTTATTTTGGAATATAAAATGCTAGTATGTTCTTTTATCCAATTAGATATTCTTTTATCTTAAACTTCTATAGATTTGTGTTGTTGAGTGTCTATGTTTTACTTTAGGACATTAAGTGTTTCTTTTTAAATTTTTGTGGTATATTTTTTGTATTATTATACTTTTCCTTTTCTTTAATACATAACTTTATAGCATATTTGAACCTACAAAAATGGGATTATTTTGACCAAATCTTAAGATTTCTTTTCTACCAAAGAAATTTTGGCATTAAAAGCTAATGGAATTATAGAATAAAAAAAGAACATTTCTTACGATTTTCTTTTTAAAGTTAGGTGATATCAATGATTACCATTCTTTAGCTTCTAAAAGTAAATTTCTCAATTTTGGCACTTACAAATCCTTTTAGTATTAATTGAAATTATTTATGACTAAAATGGTTTACCAGTGTAGATCTAGGTCACCTATATAGATTATAGGAAAGCAATGTATTTTAAGGTTAATAATTAACACTTGAAAGATGATTAAGAAACTTCGGTCTTATAATTGCCTAGTTTATAGATTTAGAGAAGACAAAACTGGTGTTTCTTTTTTATTAACTAATTAAAGTAACTACATCAATAAGTGGACAAGCAAAATTAAGGGCTAATAATGTTATTTGTATGTATCATTGATAGTTTATAGTTACAATACATAATTTATGGTTTATTGACATGCCTTAGTTTTTTTTTTTTCACTATCCTCACCTCTTATCTTTTATATCTATTTATGTTGAGCTTTACGCAATATTAAGGAAATGTTAAGTTATTTTTAAAACATAATTATTCCTAACCTTTTACTTATATTCTTATTTAATTTATTTGTACAGCATATGCTGTTCCATTAGAAGATTGAAGATACTAGTATCAAAAGTTGATACAAGAGAATTAATTAGCGTGAGACAACAAGAACGTCACAACATCCTAAAATGAAATGTTTCAATTTAATATTTCTAAGAGTGATGTATTAGAATAAACAATACATGTTTCTCTTATTACTTTTGAAGATATAAACATTTAATGGTAAGAAGTTAGGTCCTCTATCCTATCTAAATTTATATCACATATGATGTATCTTTCTTTTCTATTTGCTTTAAATAAGGAAATTAGTTTTGTTGAATGGAATTAGTTCACAAGTTTATGTTAATAGACTAAAAGTAAGGCTGGTAATGCAAACAACTACATATATGGATTCTCCACCATCTCAAGTCTGGTCCTAAAATAAAGGAAAACACATCTCATAAAATACTTTTCATTTCTTAATAACCAAATCAACCTTGTATCATGCATCAAAAGAACACATATCTTAACACTATCAAATGTTTCTTTTTTTTTCCTTGTATGAAGTTTAAATTAACTTTATTTAGCATTTTACGATATTTTTCTGAATGCTTGTATTGTTTATTTTTCGGGGGTGCACAAACTTAAAGGGAGTTATATAGATGTTACTCTTTAAGATTTTGTTTAGCCTCTTATGGATGTGCTCTTTTGCTTATTTAATGATATTGTACATGCTTCAATTTTATTCATGAGCAAATTTCACCTTTTGATTCCCTTTTAGATAATTTATCTTTCATTTGATCATATTTATATTGCATATGACTAAATTTGATGCTTAACTAATTCCTAATCTTTGTAAGAGATGAAACTTATAAAACCAATGATGCATAAATCAAAGGGGACTTAATTTATGTTGCTTTGACATATGGAAAATTAAGCTTAAATGACAATGTTATTAATTTTTTTCATACAAAAGACATAATATATAGCCAAGTCAAAGATTAAGTGACTCGATACTCCATTTGGATTGAGCGAAACTCAAAGGTCTTTAAAAACTCAACCAAAAAAAAAACTCAAGTGGTCTTGAACTTAAGACTTGGTTAAAGGAGTAGCTCTTTATAAATAACTTAGTGGTAGGGGATATGTGACTATTTTTTGAATGCTTGTATTGTTTATTTTTGGGGGTGCACAAACTTAAAGGGAGTTATATAGATATTACTCTTTAAGATTTTATTTAGCCTCTTATGGATGTGTTCTTTTGCTTATTTAATGATATTGTATGTGCTTCAATTTTATTCATGAGCAAATTTCACCTTTTGATTCCCTTTTAGATAATTTATCTTTCATTTGATCATATTTATATTGCATATGACTAAATTTGATGCTTAACTAATTCCTAATCTTTGTAAGAGATGAAACTTATAAAACCAATGATGCATAAATCAAAGGGGACTTAATTTATGTTGCTTTGACATATGGAAAATTAAGCTTAAATGACAATGTTATTAATTTTTTAATGTTACGCTATGTTTTGTCATAAAAAATGAGAGATTATTGAATTAGGGGAGATCATAATCTATGTTTTGATGATAATAAAATATATTTGTTATAATGTTTTCTGTTTGGTGATCAAAAGATAGTAAAAAGTAAATTAGTCAAGCATATAAATCAATTGATACAAAAGACATAATATATAGCCAAGTCAAGGATTAAGTGACTTGATACTCCATTTGGATTGAGCGAAACTCAAGGGTCTTTAAAAACTCAACCAAAAAAAAACTCAAGTGGGCATGAACTTAAGACTTGGTTAAAAGAGTAGCTCTTTATAAATAACTTAGTGATTGGAACTAAAAGTTTGGACCAATGAAATAAAGGAATATTTTTACCCTTATTATCGATCAGTTTTTCTCAACTGTTAACCATTATGAGGTAGATTGATGTAGCCATATGGGTTTTTAATTGGAATAACTAAGTTGTATATTAGTAATGGCTAATAGTTTATGCTTTAATCATGATTATTAACCTCTTAGTATCTAACTTGTAATCCACATTCTAGAGCTTTATATTCAATATATTTTTCCTTCAAGTAAAAATTTTGAAGCAAAAAAAAAGACCTTTTATTTTGTAAAATCAATACAATCTTTCTTATACCCTTAACTTGGTTACTTAATATTTTAGGGGCTCTTTATGCATAAGTAAGATCATATTTAATTTTAATATCTAAGTATTTTATTTATCACTAGGAATTTAGGTTTTGATTTAAAAAAAGACTACTGATCTTTTAAATAAAATTTGGGTATTTTAAAAGTAAGAAAAGTTGAGTTTTTATGAAAATGGGATATTTTGATTTTTTGAAAAACTTGAAGTGTTGAAAGTTGATATTTCAAAATATTTTCAATTTGATTTATGATGAGGGTTAAGTAGTCTAAGGATTTTTGATAGGCTAGTCAGACAAGTTGTTTAAAGTTATAAAATGTTTAGATTTCAACTGGCTAGACATTTGACTAGTCAGTAGGCTAATTGATAAAACATTGACTAGATAAAAGGTTACGACTAGCTAACTAATAGGCACATATTCAATCTTTTTAGTAGTTTAGCTTGATAGTAGCTCAACTGGTGGTTATCCAACTAGCCAAAGGAGGTAATAGCTAGTTTGTGTGTCTGATGATTATTTGTCGTCTTGTAAATTACAAATACTTGAACTTTTAATTTGTTATACAACCTTATGGTTACTTTTCACCATCAGAATAGATTATAAAGTTGTTCCTTTTTTACCTGATAAATAAAGATTCATGTAAAAAGATCCTTTTCACCTAATTGAAAGAATATTTTTAGTGGGATCCCAGGTGAGTCTTAGGGAGTGGACATAAGCATTTTTTTTACTGAATAACTATAAAATTGTCTTATAATGTCTCTTTCTTACTTTCTCTACATTATTTGTATTTGTGTGATTACACCTTCTATTTGAATTTGATCAAATTGCATTTTTAAGTGAAAAAATTATTTAAATTCACTATCACTCAATTTGCCTCCCATCATTTGGGTTATATTAGGGATCAATAGTTAGTCATGTTGTCAAATATCAACTATAAAGAATATAAAAATAGAAAAGAAAGATGACAAATAATCAACTATAAAATTGGTAATGGTAGTCATTTGACATTGGTGATGATGCTAATGATAATACTAAAGGTAATATGTCTTCTCAATAATAAGGGAATGATGTAATATTAACTAATAGGAGGAAGAGAAAAAGATAATTGTTGAACTCTTTTATTCCACGAACAAGTTATAGAGCTTAAGTTACAATTCTTGGAGCTCAACCTTCTATATGTACTGCATTGCAATCTAGATGATTACTTCATAATGCAAAAATGGCAAGGAATAGATGATGGTATGATTTAATTATGCTCAATCTTACTAATATTAGCATATAGTAGATGTTATTACTTTATTGGACCAAGATTTAAAGCATTTTTAATTGATGACTATATGGGTAATATTTTGAGTAGTTCTATCATTAAAATAAAAACTATTTGAATGAAAGAAAAAAAGGACTTAGGCAATTTATGGGTGTTTATTCATATACGATAGTTAGAAAAATAGGAGATATGATCTAATTATGAATCTTTTGGTTTATTATATTAAAGGATCAAGTGCTTGAAGTCAATTGATATATCAAGCCTTGTAAAAATGTTGATAACCCATTAGATATTTTTATAAAGTTATGAGTGAAGTTTGGATTAAGAATACTATACAATTTATCACTGATAATGATGTTGGATATAAAGCAAGTCATAGTCTCTCATGGCAGCCAAAAGGAGGGTGAATTAAATGTTCACAAAATTCAACTATCTTCCTAACTAATTTGTTCAATTATCAACAATCAATGTAAATATGTATGAGGAAATTGCTTAACAAAAATTAATCAAATAATTAAAAAATAATTTAAAGAGGATAGGGAGGAGAGAATGCAAACTAATTTATAGTAATTTGACAAACAACCCTTGCCTACTTCCACTTTAAGACTCTTATTAAAATTCTACTATAATTCTTCTTTCAAGAAAAAGAATAACCTTTTTACAATCTTCCTTAGTAAAAAGGAATTACAATCATTTTCCAAGGTAAAAAGGAACCTTAATTTCATTTGGAACACTCGCAAGTATAATGTCCAACACTTTAACAAAAGATTACAACTAAAAAATATCTCACTTATTCACTTGATATCACAATATAGCTCACTCATATAGATGTGACACAATGATACTCAAATGATTGAAAAATTCTTTAAAATGTGTGTATACAATTCTTAACGCTAAAACTAATGAGAAAATACCTATTTGTAGTGTTTTGAGACCTACTAGCTATTAGAGCCAAGAACTAGCCATTAAAATGATTATATTTAGTGCATTGATTGACTAATATGCATTGACAACACCAAATTTACTAACCGTTGGGATACTAGTCGACCAGTAAAATATACTAGTCAACTAATATGATATATTAGTCAACCAATATATAAACCAATGTTACAAACTCTCGGTACTTTCAAAATTAACAACTTTAATTTATATTGGTCGACCACTAACCTTTAAAATTTTGATTTTAACACTTTCAAATACTCTAACTCAATTTGATTAGTACAAATATGATTTAAACAATTCCCAAAATGTTCCCCAAAGGTTGTTTTAAAAATCAAGAGGCTTTTATATAAAAATCAAAAGCTCCACTGCTCTTGATGACTAAAAATACTCATTTATTGAAGTTAAATAACATGTTTATATATCTTGAGCATTTTAGATCATCAAATAAACAAAGTGAGATTACAAATAATAATATTAAATGTAAAATGAACTTGATGAGCCTTAATCTTCTTTTGTTCTTATTTTGATCTTCATTTCATCAATTGTAAACTTTAATTTTTCTTGTTCAACTTTATACAATATCTTCTTAAGTTTATGTTTTCATTTTGTTCTAATATTTGGTTTCATTAAAATAATAAATACTTTAGTAGTAATTATATTTTTATCATCAAAACATCAATTGAAACCTCCTTTGGTTTAACAATCTCCCATTTTTTTATAATGACAGAACACTTATGATATTAAAGAGCAACAATAATAAAATTAAGTAAATAAATAAATATTAAGATTGTGATTAGCTCTCCATTAATTTATACATAAAATGTACTCAACGTGAAGAGCATAATTCAATATCAAGAAAGTCATAAGAGATATTCAAAATCAAAGAAATATCTATATATGAAGATAACATAAATTTATCGTATCACATAGAGTGTAAGAAACAAAAAAAAATCAACAAATCACTCCCCCTAAATGTTACCACTCCCCTAATACAATATTACCAAGCTTTCTCGCCCTTTTTAGAATCATCAAAAAGAAATCTATTAACCAAAAATGCGTATAAAGTGTCATGTGTTAAGCTAACTTGGTTAAAAAGATGAATTTGATAAAGATTGGTAAACTTTTTCACTCGTGAGTGCCATTAAATATTTAAAGAGTCAAAACAAAAGGTTAATTTTGATAGAGAAATCCCTAATTGTATCTATCTTAAGAAATCCCTAATTTAAGTATTGTGCCTAAGTCGAAAGATTCAATTAAAACACCAAGGGCAAATTTTGACAAAATTAGTAGTTGGATTTGTAACAAATAAAAGAGTAAATTGCAATATATAACAATCAACTTCATAAAGGATTGTATAAATTTGAAAACCTAAAATTTTTTTAAAATAGAGACATGAAAAAGTGCCCACAATACCAATATTGAACAAAATTAAATATATATCAATATAATTGAAAGGAAAACAAACTTAATTCTTTTTATAATTTAACTATAAAAGCGTCAACTTGAAAATTAATTCTTAATTAAGAAAAGTTTGAAAAATACCAAATATGAAATTCAAGAATGACATTTTTTCAATATGATACAATATAATGAGACATTTATGTAATAATAATAGATGATGTTTTTCAAGGAAAAGAGTGAATTGTTTAGGGTTTTGGAGGATATAAACATAAAATATGAGAATAGAAGAAAAGAGACAAAGGAGAGATTAAAGACAGGAGGACTGGTCGACGAAATGCCTCAACTAGTCAACCAGCGTTGGTGTTTCAGCAAAAGTAAAAAGTGGAAGCATGGAGAAAAAATGGTTTAGATGTAAAACACAATCTACTGGTTGACCAATGAAGTGTATCTGTTAACCTATGTTGGATATTTGTCGATCATAAATGGAGACCAAACTCTTCGTAAACTCTTTTGCGGAGAAGGGAGTATCAAAATCAGGTTCATTAGTCTACCATTGAAGGATAATGGTCGACTGATGTGGCTATCTAGGTGACCAAATAAACAACCAAACAAAGAACAAACTCACTAGAAAGAGAGAAAACATGGTTTTTTTTACACTGGTTGACCATACTAAGAAATTGGTCCACTAGTGTGTTATGAAAAGCTAAAAAACAATCTTATAACTCAAATTTAAACATCAAAACACATAATGAGCTAGTAATATCAATAAGAAATTATCAAAAACCTTAAAGTAAACTTTAAACACACAAAGTCAACTAAGAAATAAAATGGTTCTTTATCACATAGGATTTCCATCAAACCTACCTAATTCTTTTCTAATTGAGCAAAATCTTATCCTTATTTAACGTTTTAGAAAAATCATTACCCAAACAACTTAAAAATAATTGTTAAATACCTTGTTCATAATTAAAACACAATAATCATCCCTAAGGGTTTATACTTAAATTCACACATAAATGCAAGTTATCACATATTTCTAAATTCTGAACTAATAATTCCCCATGTTGAACATTACTTATAAGAGATTTGAATAAAGATTCTTTTTGAATTTACAATCAATTGGATGCTTCGTATCCTTTATTTCTTTCACTTAGTTTAATAATTGTCTCTTTTGAAATGTCTTTGGTGGCTAAATTCTCTACATATTATGACAAAATTTTCAAGACTTTTTTAAAAGCAAAAAGGTTAGATTTATCAAGACAAAAAGTATAAAAAACCTCAGTAATGCTCAATTTAATAGTTACTATCTCTACTACATACTATTTGCTATTCCTTTTCTAATAGCCTTACAAACCAAGATAATCAATTTGTTAAATGAATCTAAATAAGCTTGGTTCCTTTTTGATAGATTCTTTCTTCTTTTTAACCCACACTTTAAAGTGTTTACTTAATATTATTTTTTAAAGAAATTAAAATCTATCAATATGTTCGTACTTACAATGAAATATCATGTTATATAAGAGATGGTGATGTATATAATGAAATATCATACATTACCATCACTTACACACACACACACACACACACACACACACACACACACATTGTATATGTATACATAATGGGAGAAACTTCCTTTAGGCATTAAAGTTGTTAAATGTTCTCTTAGGGTAGTGAAATGTCCTATGATTATATGTGTGATGCTAATATAAATGAAAACTTGGTGTACACTTGTTTGAGGCCTAAAAGGGTGTAGGTTTACATGTTATCATAGAAATTATGTCTATTCTTCTCTTGATAGTATTGGACTCTGTGCCTAGGTTATGAGCCATATGTAAAAGCATGATGCTTGTTATTAGGATTAGTCCTAATAGGTTTGGATTGTGTATGCATATGCTTGGATTTCTCCATACTCATTTATCATATCAGGTAATGGTTTTTTACTATGCAAATATTTTCCTTAATAAATTTTGTTTTAGAATTGCTTTCACTTCTATGGTTATATCTTATTCCATGCCTATCATTGAAAATCTTTTAAGCTCCTAGTATGTTTTTTAATTTTTCACTCCATTTAGTAAACTTGGACAATGAGTTATTGGGTGAATATACCTCCTTTTTCAATGTTTGATTCTCACTCTTTAATGCATCTAAGTCGTGATTGTCATCAATGATCATATTTTTGAATGATTTAATACTATGCAATTCATTTTCATCTTCTTATTCTCACTTATACATGTATTTAGCTTCTTTTGAGCCTCTCTGAGTTTGAAGGATAGCCTTTTCTTTTTCATCCTCATGATTTCAAATTTCTTAATTAGTTCATTGTATATCAAATCAACGTCACTATCATTATCATAAGAATTAGGGTTGGATATTACCTCATCATTTTCTATAATGGTAAAACATATATGAGCTATCACTTCTTCTAAATTTTCAGTTTCGAATTCACTTGTGTCATCCTTAGTTGATACTTTAAGATCTTTCTTCTTGTAGTTTCTCTCATACTTCTCATTACCTTTGAGTCAAGGACATTGTGACTTTATATGGTCAGGTTTTTTATATTTAAAGCAAGTAATATAAGAGGATTTATATTTTAAATCATTTTTACCTTCCTTGAAATCCTTTCTCTAGGGGAATTTCTTCTTTAAGAACTTTTTAAATTTTTTAGTGAGTAAGCCAGTGTCCTCTTATGCACTTTCACCAGTTGAATCTTTTCTTCTTCGCTTGATTCTTCCTTTGAGCCTTTAAACACTAAATTCTTTTTCTTTATAAGCTTCATTTTTTCTTATGTCTTTTGAAGTCTCATTTCATATATGAGGAGAGAGTCAACAAGAACTCCTCTAATGGCAGTGTTATTAGATACTTGACTTATTGTATAGTTGTCACTTTAGCTTCCAATGCTTTTAGAAGTGAGCTAAACAACTTTCTTACAATTTTAACTTTGGTATAGATCTTTCTAAGACCTTTGGTAGCATTAATAATATCAATAAATCTAGTATATATGTTATATAGGATTTCATACTTTATTCGAAACATTTGATTTTGATGCATTAACATATTTACTTTGTTCTCTTTTACTTGATTGGTTCCTTCATGTGTAACTTCTAAAGTAAGCCAAATTTTATGATTCATTTCACAATTAGAAACCTTATTGAATTCATTTTTTCCTAAGGCATAAAAGGATGTATATGGACCTACTATTCAAGGAAAATAATCTCTTATCTTAAAGTTCCCATTCTTCCTTTAATTTGGGTAGCTTTTTATCTACAATTTTAGTAGCAATAAAGAGACCATTTGAGACTATTTCCCAAAGGTCTACACTTTCGACCATTAAAAAGAATCTTATCCTAGTTTTCCAATAAAGATAACCATTGCCATCAAAAAAATGTGATCTACTAATGCTTTGTGCCTCTTGGTTGAATGATGATGATGATTCTCTTAAATGTGCCATTATGATAAGATTTTGTTAGAAATATTAGCCTAATAAATCCACTCTAATACTACTTCTTAGTCCTAATGGCACCTAATAGGGGTAAATTGGGTATTTATAAAATTCAATAATTTTTCTAACCAATATATTCAATTAAAAAATTAATATAAATAAGAATAATAAAATTGCTTAGTATAAATTAATTAAAAAATTGAAAAATAATTTAAAGAGGATAAGTAGGAGAGAATGTAAACTAATTTATCGTAGTTCAACAAACAACCATTGCCTACATCTACTCCCAAGACTCTTCTTGTAATTCCACTATAATTCTTCTTTGAAAATGAAAAATAACCGTTATTTAATCTTTCTCAGTAAAGAGGAATCCTTCTTACAATCTTCTTCTAAGGTGAAAAGGAACCTTTATCCCATTTCCAACATTTCTAAGTATAGTAGTATCCAACACCCTAACAAAAGATTACATCTAAAAAATATCTCACTTATTCACTTGATAACTCAAAATGGTTCGCTCACTCAAATATGACACAATAATGCTCAAATGATTGAAAAAATCTTTGAAATGTTTGTATAAAATACCCAAAACCTTCTTAATGTTAAAATAAATGAGAAAACACTTATTTATAGTGTTTTAGGACCTTTTCTAACCATAAAAGAAAGAAATAGTGATTACAATGACTATACATAGTGCATTGGTCGACCATTATAGCATACTAGTCGATCAATATACATTAACTATATCAAATTTACTAGTCATTAGAGCACTAGTCGACCACTGAAAGTTATTGGTTGGCCAATGTGATAGATTGGTCGACCAATACATCAACCAATGTTATAACAAACTCTCGATACTTCAAATTAAACAACTTTAACCTATATTAGTTGACCATTAACCCATTTAGGTCGACTAATCACCCAAAAACATGATTTTAACATCTTCAAATGCTCAAACTCAATTTGATTAATGTAAATATGAATCAAACACTTCCCAAAATGTTACCCTAAACTTTTTTTAAAGATCAAAAGGCTTTTAATATATATATATATATATCTTTAGTACCTTTTGATGAATAAAAGGACTCATATAATAAAGTCAAATGAAATGTTTATGCATGATGAGTGTTTTTGATAATCAAATTAATAAGGTGAGGTTACAAATATATAAAATGGAAAATAACTTTTATAAGCCTTGATTTTCTTTTATTCTTATTTTGGTCTTCACTTCTTTTGTTCATTTGGATGTTAGTGATAAAAATTTGACAATACGTTACTTTTATGATGCTATGAAAAGAGCTAAGGAAACAATCAATGTCTACTTTTAAAAAAATGCCTTCTTTGTACATGAATTATCTAACCGTCATTAATGAGAGGTAGAATAAATAACTTACTCTTATTATTGTTGATGTATTTATTAATCTAAATTTTTTATTCAAACTAAGTTTTGTGAGGATAATTAAAGTTAATATGATAATATAGGGATGAAAAAAAAGCTTTTAGTTTGAGTTAAATGGGCTTAAGGCTAAGCTTGAACTTTTTTATAAAAAAGTTTAGGCTTTAAGTTGGGTTTGAGCTTCAGCTTAGCTCTTTTAACAATATCATTTTTGTGTGTTAATGAAATGAAAACGAGAAAACTACTTTGTGTCTTTTATGTTTGTCACCCCTCATAACCTAGTCAACTATTATTCTTCTACTTTTTGTGTTTCTAGCTTCCAGGTGATTTCTTTTTAATTATCAAATGTTTATAATCAATTCTCTTTGGACATTACAATCAAACATCAGTGCTCATTTTCAAAATGTTTGCAATCACACCTCTTTTATTTATTAGCTCTATAAAGATTCAAACCCAGATCCCCTCTTGTCTCAATTCTCTACCATTTCTACAATCTCTCTTTCTGAACCTTTACAACCTTCATTATTACCCTTCTAACCACCAGTTCCAGTAATATGAAAACATCATGGTTCTAACTAGGAAAGTGAAAAAAATTCAATTACATCCTTTAAGTGATTAATTAATAAATTTTTTTGTTACCATCTCCAATTGATTTGTTGAGTTAGTAAAAAAAGAATAAATTCTTTAGGTGTGGTTTTAATTTCAGAAATCATTGATTCAATAAATGAGGAGTTTTTATACATTTGAGTTTTTGGAAACAATTACTCAAGGAGATGACGCCACTTATTTTAGTGTTTTTAGTACTTGGTTTGGCTTAGTTGGGCTTGGACTTTTACTTAATGAAGCTCAATCAAGTTTTAAACTCAGGCTAAGTGGTCTAAGCTTATTCGGGCTTCTGGTTGGACCTAAGCTTGAAAAAAAATTTAAGATTAGGTTCAAACCATAAGTAACCTAAGCCTAGTCTGGCTCATTATCATTCTTGGGAGAATACTTTTAACCACTATGATAATTATTTAAAGTGAAATGATGTAAGATATGCTTAATTTACAAATAGAGGTATATAAGGATTTTGTTTGGTGATTTCAGATGCCCATTATAATTTGTCAATGAGACACTTAATATATGTATACGCTTCTTTATTTATGCCATTTGTTTTAGAAAATCACTACTTCATTATATTTATGAGATTATCTTATTGACTTGCAGTTGCATGGTAGGAACACTTTAGAACTTATGTTCTATAATTAAAAAGGTAATATAATTCAAATTCTTACCCAATGTTTGAATGCAGGAACACTTTAGAACTTATGTTCTATAATTAAAAAGGTAATATAATTCAAATTCTTACCCAATGTTTGAATGCAATTGGGTGTGGAAGGAGTTGAAATATATTCAAGTTCATTGATTTTAAAAAAAGAAACAAATTAGAACATATAGGTTTAATGATTTAGTATTTATCTTATATAATTTGAAGTTTGAAAGAGGTATATATTATTAATAGGATAACCGTCATATGGTTGGAACATTTTTTCACTTTATTAACTAATTTACAAAAATTTTATTTAACTGATTTTGATAACATCATTTCCATTAGAAACCTAGTAAAAAATGGTGCAATAATATCATATTGCTTGTGTAGGTGTTAGATGACATAAGATATATAACATCGTAATACATAAACATAACTTTAGGGGAATAAATGATAGATTTTTAAATTATATATTAAAGTGAAAAATGATCAAATCACAGCGAGGTCCAATATAATTAACCCTTATTATTGTTATCAAGTTGAATAGCGAAACCTAATAATAGCAAATGGTGAAATAATACCATATTGCTTGTGTAGGTGTTATGTGGCACAAGATATGTCTTATCTTAGTTTACATAACAAAAGTAACACGATGTTATTTTGTCATTCCCTATTAGATTTTCTAGCTAATAATGACTCTAAGGAGAGATATAGAAACATAACTTTAAGGGAATAAATAAATGATAGTATTTTAAATTATAGATTGAAATGAAAAAGGACCAAATCACAGAGAGATCCTATATAATTAACCCTTATTATTATCAAGTTGAATATAAATTTTGATAAATTTTTAATAATTTAGTTATTTAATTATACTTGTTTACTTTTGATAAAATAATTAGTTTTATTAATCTTATTTGTCTTGATCATATTATACTCTCTTAATGTATGGGTTTTGAAAGAACCAAATTTAATAGATAGAATGAATTTAGATAATTTTAGATGAAAAAGTATTGACTTGTTATTTTTAAACTAACCTTGAACAATGTCTTTTGGTATATACTTGATTTGTAATAGGATGCTTGGGTGGAATCATTTGATTTCTGATGACAAAAAGTGCAAAAGTTAATGTTAACCCTTTTATCAAAATAAACCTTAAAATTTACAAAATATTCAAATTAAACTTTGAGTATACGAAAATTTGAACGAGGTTAAGTTCCATCTGTTATGTGTTATATTAACATTGATATGATATTAGTTTAATATGATCCACATACTTTTAACTTAAATTTTAAAGTTTATTTTTATAATTATGTCTAATTTAAATTTTATCCCAAAGTTTAGTGAATTAGATGTGGATCTAATTCACTAAAAAAGTGTGGAGCTTTTACAAAACTCTCTTCCTTATCCACAGTTTACTAGAATTTCTTGTGACTTCGTGAATTCTTTCCCTCTTTTAGTTATCTCCCCAACCATGAACACAATCATCTAACTTAAAATAGGAAATATACCAAAACATTGCATTTTAGCTAAAAATAAAAATTTATAAATTTCATTGACATAATATGATCAAAGGCTTATGAGCCTGGAACACCCTCTTTATCGTCGCATAAAATACTGAACATATCCACTTCAATCTTCATGGCCTCAAAATGGATTTCCCAACTCTTAACTTTTGTATCCCGATTTGATTCCAATACTACTAGGCAAAAAGGTATTTTAGGTAAAAACTTAATGCATTTAGGAAATAACCACCCTAACTTATCATCTATCAAGTGATAAAAAACATTCAACAAGATAAAAAAATTACTGTTTTATTATTTTACGTCAAAGATTAAGTGAAGTAACTCTTGATATAGCGATAAAAGCAAGGCGTATAGGTATTCGACTCATTAAGTTCCCTAGGATTCACTCATTAAAATGCCTTTGTTGCCAAGCGGAGTGGCAATGTCATACGCCAAAAAAAAGAAACTATCACGCAAAAATTGCATCAATAAAGAAAACCTAGAAAAAGTGTTAAAATTTTAAAAACTAAATAAATTGTGATATGTTCATCTAAAATAACGAAAGTATTACTGTTGAATTGAAAGTTGGAAGATGGATGTAAAAGAATTTACAAAAGAAGTAAAAATTATTGTTTAATTAAGGAATAAATTCTCCCAAAAAGCAAAAAAGAAAATTTCACAGACAAATCAAGCAAAAAGGCTTTCAAATCAAACAAGAAAATTTCACAGACAAATCAAGCAAAAAGGCTTTCAATCTCTTTCCATATTAGGAGGGTTCACTAATTTTAAGTTAAATTTGAATCACTGTTGACATAAATTAGTTAATTGTAATTGAATACTTTAAATTAATTTAAGTTAAATTTGACTCACTGTCATATTTGACATAAATAAAATAAGACTTAATTTTTTAAAAATTTTATTCATTCGAAGACTCAAAAATTATGGTTATCCACCCAATTATAAAAATTATTTTCTTTCTTGTTATTTGATTTCCTTTTAAGTTTTGAAAAAGAGAATTCATAAGATTCCTTTTGAAGGAAAGTTTAAATTTATTTTATTCAATAATCCCAATTCAATTCTGAAAGTGATTTTGGCATTAGTTTCTTTGTTCTTTTGATTATTTCCTATATGGTGTAATACCATAAATTTATCCCTTATCCCTAACAGAGTTCAATTTAAGTAAGATTCTATTTGAAAGAAACTCAAGTTGATTCATGAGATTATTGGAGTATGGGTAAAGTGCTCAGTAACTTATCCCTGGCAGAAAAATTTGGCTGCTTCACCAAAGATTTGGATCAAAGCATTAAGCAACTTGGAAAGATAACCCACTTTTCATTCAACGAATTAATGAAATATACTGTTTCTCAAATATATATATCTGCCCTTAACACACAGGACAAAACAATTACAAAATATCAATTAATTATCAATAACAAAAGCAAAAGCTGAGCGTACCAATATCACTAACTCCATCATATGAGCTCTTAAACTTGGAATGGCCAAGGCCAGTTTTTCATGTTCTCATCTTGATCCTTCCCGTTTCTAACATAAGAGCCACCACCAGCTCCACAAGCATTACCATTGCCCTCAACAAAGGCATAGTACCTAAGCAGAAAGGCAAGAGCAGACACGACCCACTCCAAGCAAAAGATCAACACAGAAAGCCCACCAGCCATCTTTAGTATCACTGCACCATCCTCTTCTCTAACATAAGACTTCAAATACCCCAAGAACTGACTTGTCTGAGTGAAGATAAGCACAGAAACTGCGCCTTGAAATATCGCAGTTAATGAAGTGCCCATCATGTGAGTTGCATACCACTTACTGGACCCCGACGCCGCCACGGCGCAGCCGGTCACCGCACCAATGATGGTTAGAATGTGGAGCAAAATGAGGAAGAAACCACATAGAGAAGGGTACAAACGAAGGGAGAGAGTGAGGAATATGCAACTAGAGGCTGCACACAAAAGAATGTAGTTTGATATAAGGAAGATCTTGTACTTGTGGGGGTGAGACTGAGCCACATACCAAGACTTGCTGTTGTTGATGGAGAGACCCATTTGTAGATTTGCGAAAAGAACAAGATTTTGGAGATGGGTACGTGTTCAGCAGCCAAAATCTTGCTATGATCTTAAAGAAAGATTGAATCTTTTGAATGGAATTGAGAAGTAAACTGCAAGAAGCCATATATAAGGGGAGCAAGGAGAAAAAAATGACCGTTGCAAGGGACCATCCAACGGCTAATTAGTGATGTAACCGATGGAGGCTTAATGCTTTTAGTTGGCCGAATGAGAATTAAGTACTTTACAGCCTGCAAATCATGGACTTCTTTATCTCGAATTGCAAAATTATGTCTGTTATGTGACCGTTGGGATGATAATCATATGCTTAGGCCCAACAGCGATAAAAGTTAGAAGAACCATTACATTGACTTTGCAGCTATTAATAATGTTTTAGGTACGGATGCTTTAAAGTTCATAAATTTACAACTGACTAAACTTACTATAAAGCAAGGTATGGTATGATTTTACACAGTTAAACTAATGTATTAGACATTAATTCATGAAGTGCCAAACAAACTAGGCAGTGCTTTATCCAGCCAAAAGATGTAGTCATCGCTCTAAATTTTACATTTGGCAGGCTAGCGTCCCTCCTCAGATCCCGTCTTTATACCCTTAGATCATAGAGTGCCTAATTTCAAGAATAAATAAAAGTTGATCTTTTCATTTCATTCGTATTCTTACTTCAAACGTAAATTTTGTATAAAATCTAGGGTTAATTACAACAAAAATTCTAAACTTTGCTAAATTTTGTAATTATAGTTCAACCTTTAAAAAGTAACAACTAAATACTTAAAGTTTTAATTTTTTTCAATTTTTTACGACAATAGTATTTCTATTAATGTGCCTTGTCACGTGTTTCACCACTTGTACATGTTAGACCAAATTAATATAACTAATAAAGATTAACTAAATTACGACGTTTAATAACATAACCAAAACTATGACATTTATGGGAATGAAATCTGTAAATCAAAGGCAGCCTTTCGTTCTCGCACAGACGTTTGCTGCTTCTCGCTTTGTTCTCACATCGCACCAAGCTTCTTAGTTCATTTTTGTGTTGCAATGCATGAAGATTAGTTTGTTCTCGAATAAAACTCTCGATCAAAATCTTTGATTTAGGGGTCTCATTCCCAAAAATGACGTAGTTTTAGTTATGTTATTAAATGACATAATTTAGTTAATCTTCATTAGTTATATTAATTTGATCTAACATGTATAAATGCTGGAACACATGATAAGTCACGTCAACAAACTTAATAAAGACACTAACGTCAGGCTAAAATTAAAAAAATTAAAAATTTGAGTATTTAATTGTCACTTTTAAAAATTGAGACTATAATTACAAAATTGAATAAAGTTTGAATTTTTTTTGTAATTAACCCTAAGATCTATTCGAGGACTCAAACAACCATGCTTTTTAAGAAGAATTACCGAGCATAAATTATGATCAAACAGGACCGAGATCTTGTTATCAACTTTTATGAACCTCTCGATGCAACAAAAACCTCCCAATGCGAGAGAAGAGTAAGAAGAAGAACTAGTGGCTGGCGCAGATCTTCCTCTCCGGTGGGTCGCCCAACCTTCAGATCTGGGTTGCTACTCTTGACTCCTTCACACCGCTAGAAACCGCCGTCGAGGCCCAACTCGCCTAGCTACAAAAACCTCCCGATGCAACTAGTAGCTGGCGTATATCTTCCTCTCAGGTGGGTCGCCCAGTGCTCAGATTTAGGTCGCTCTTTGCTCGGTGGGTCGTAGATTTGGATTGCTCAATGGTCTGTAGGATAAGCAGAATTGGGTCGTGTTTAGGTTATAGGAAAGGCATGAGATGGAGGAGCTGCAATGTGAAGATAATGGTGTACGGAGACTCGAAGAGAGGCAGGAGGACAATGACCTGAATTTCATGGAAGGGGATGGGGCACCTTCACCCCTGTCCATTAAAGATTTCCCTGCGCTCACCCGATAAGTTTGTCAAAAGTATGCATATGGAAAGGGGGTAAGCTTAATAGCTTCAGATTTCCAGAACCGCTCCCCCAATATTAGTGCTTGGACAAAAAAAATTCATGTGCTACCGCCTAAGACTCATATGAAATACTATTCGGATGCTATGAAGGATGGTATTGCCAGTCCACTGATTGAATTGTTGCAAGTGGGAGAGAGGACTTAGTCTACTGCCTTGGTTGGATCCTTCTGGAATAAAAGGTCCGCATTTCCAATCATCAGTGGCTAGGCCACTACTAGATGAGATAAGAAAGGTTTGGAAAAAACTTTACTCCTAGATAATGACACTATTCTGTTTAAATTTATAGTTGATAGTAATTTGAATGAAATACTAGAAATGAGACCTTGGCATATAGGGGGCCAACCCATGTTTATTCAGAAGTGGAAACCTGAGATAATTTTTGATAGGGAATGTGTAGATTTTTTCTTACGTGGGTGCAATTTCATAATTTGCCACTAGAATTTTGAACAATTGAAGGATTGAGTTTTTTAGCAAGCTCTTTAGGAAAGCCTCTTTGTTTGGATGCTCAAACATCTAGAATGGAACGAATTGAGTATGCAAAAAATAGTGTGGAGGGAAAAAGAAATGCCATATTACCTGATTATTTACCTATACTCAAATTAGGTGAAACAAGAGAGAATGTAAAATCTGAAATTAAGGTGATATATCCCTGGAAGCCTCATAATTCAATGAAGAAATGAGTTCCTATAGGAAAACTTTTTCAAACTGGATGGTAGGATAAATTATTAGGGATTGATTATTCTACAATAAAAAATAATGAGGTTGTGAGTGTACAAGTTGATGCTAGTGATAACTCAACAATTGATATCCCAGATACTGAAAGTGGGAAGGCCAATATAGCATCTGGACACACCTCTCCCAAGGGTCTGGAAAATGAAGTGTATCACTTCACCTCACAATATTTGGAGCATTGTCAGATGGATTGGGCTGACATGTTGACTCCATTAGAAACTATTGAGCAAAATGAGAATTTTAAAGCTAGGTTAGAGAATGAAGAGCAGACAATAATGGTAAACTCTAGTGATTATGGAGTGACAAGTAGGGGGACTAGGAATATCATCTCTCAAAATGCAGAATAGAAAATAGGTTCCTCTCGAGAAAGTAGTCTAGATTTGACAGCAGAGGATTGTGATTTTCCATCAGCTGCAGACCGAATCCCTGACATTCTAGGAGATTTTTGTGTGTAGATAAAAATTGCAAAGAGGAAATCAGCCAGGAAGAGAAAGCAAAATTCCAAATACCAACAATAGGGGATTAAACAACCCTCTTAAATAGGAAAATGTATCTTGGCACACAACGTCCAGCCTAATATTCCTATGGAGATGGAGTATTAATGATTTGTGAACAAATACTGCCTTTCTTAAGGAGTTGGGTTGTCATATTGTCAATATGATGATGGAAGCGAGTTGGGAAGCCTTTGGATTATCTCTGTTCTCTTAGCCCTAATTTGGAAGCACTAACATCTTAGAGGTGCAAATGAGAGGGGTCTTTTACCTCTTTTATGATCAACTCCTACAACTTGTAGAGTGCTTACTGTGTCGTTGTTCTGATTAATTTAGTTTGTATCGTGTACTATGTTGTCATTTTTGTTGTAGGAGACTAAATAGAGTACTATATTTCTCCTAATGTTGTTCTTCATTTCCTATCTATCAATCCAATTTTTTAATGTTTCAAAAAAACTTTTATGAACCTCCAAATGGAACTTCTTGTAATTATAGATTCAATTCATCGTACTGAACATTAAGGAAATTTCTCTAGATGTGAGTTTACCAGGTGGAAAAGTTACTATAATTACAAAATGCATCTTTCCCTTACTAAAAGATGAATACATGCAAAAAAAGTCGCAACATAACCAAGCACTAAATTCAGATATCAAACTGAAATTGTTGCGGTTTTAGGAAATTAAAAATAGTTTTATGAATGCGCATCACTCAGTTGAATAGAAATTTGAGCAAAGCTGACCGTTCAAAAATAATTACGAATTATATATCACTAATAAAATAAGGATAGAATCCAATTGAATTCTAAAGACGCTAAACTGAGGTCACTGTAAAAGTTATCAAACAATCTGGAGGAAATTTTTTAATCTTCCCTGTCAATCATAGGAAGTCTTACAATCTTCCCCGTCAGGGGTTGGCATCCCTAAGTGCCTAAGGTATCACACATAAAAATGCCACAAATACAGCTTACCAATACTAATGACTAAAGCAACAGGCAGAATTTCTGTAGGCTGTTACTGCAACATATTAACAAGGCTGCAGGCTAGATTCAATTTGAAAACCAAAAAAAACTCTCAATTCATGTATCACAATGTCACTAAAAAAATCACATTCAGCTCATAAGCTACACTGGAATACATCTAATTAAACAACTCCCACATTTTGGGCGTACATATAGATGTGGCAATTAGCACTGGCAAGTAGGCCGCTACATCTATACTCCTCTGCATGAATTTTGACACCAGCAAATCGGTAATCAGATTTCCCCAAGGTAAATCTGTTTATCGCTACCGCAAGATGCAATAATAGGTTCAGATGGGTGGAAAGCGCACTCATTTACAGATCCAGTGTGACCGGGAAGCTTATACAATATGCGTCGAGAAGTTGTGTCCCAGATGTAGACCATGCGATCAGAACTACCAGCAGTAACCTTGCTCCCATCAGGTGACCAACCACATTTCAGTAGGTTCTTTTCAAAGTTATGCTGCTGCCCTTCCAAAATCTTCACACAACGATTTTGTGGTGCATAAGGGCGCATGTCCCAAATGCAAAGCTTGCAGTCCATACCATTGGTTAAAAGATACGAGCCATCAGGACTCAATTGCATACCTGTTATCATATCTTGATGGCCTTCAAGTTTCATGGTTACTTCACCTTTTCGCAGGTCCCACACCTTAATCTCATTGTCTATACCACCGGTAAAAATTTTATCTGATGCATCAGAGAAACTGACTGCAGTGATTTGATATTTATCTGGAAATGTTTGGATCGCACCCCTCTGTCTCATATCCCATAGTTTTGCAGTTCCATCATCAGATCCACTAACAACAAGTGGAGGCCCCCGACGGGATGGACAACATGAATTTACAAAAGATGAATGTTCAGCCATTTTCTTTATTTGCTTCCCAGTCTCAACATCCCATGCCCTGACAGTTTTGTCAGGACTAGCCGATATTATCTGGGAACCATCTGTTGTCCACTGAAGATCCAACACTGCATTCTTGTGGCCTTTCAAAACCATGAAGTTTTTGCACTCCCCATGGACATGCCAAAGGAAAATTTCTTTGTCATGAGATCCAGATGCAATGAAATTACCGGCTGGATTGAACTTCACTGTGTATATGGCACTTTGATGACCACTGAGTAACATGATAGGTGATTCCAAGCTTGAAGTCCGCTGCTTTCCATTTGGCCCAGGTGCTTGTGCTCCGGCATATCGAACTGTAGACCATTCCATTGGCGTTGGACCGGAGACAGACAAAGGATTCTCACCTTCTCTAGGAACAACTTGCATCTTGACACCTGCTATTCCAATGACCCACAATCCTCAACTGAAATAAATATTAAGGAATCAGAGAAGGAGAAATCAATTGGAGATACATATTAACGAAACGAGTGAAAGAAATCATTTTATCATACATTGGCGTATTACCAAATCACATGTCTGTTGTCATGGTGGTGGATATTGGTATTTTGGTAATATCTAAGCAAGCACAAACACAAACATTATGACACATAACACATGACAACGTTAACTAAAAGTCTAAGATTTTCATTTAAACCATCATCTCCCAACCCGATCCTTAATCCATACCATTCTTACTCTCAAAAGGACAACATACAAAACAGATGCATATAAAACCAAGAAAATAACTCTCACCACGGCGATTACCAGATCACGCTTCAACCTGGTTCTAACTCGCAACCTAAACTAGAACAATATATGTTCAATAACTCAAGAATGACAGCACACACACATTAAACACAAAAAAAGATGGAGTAAGCAGTGCCTCTTTCCTCTTTATCTTCTCTGACAGCCAATTCAGAAGCGTTCGTATGACATTTACTACAAAATTTATCAACAAAGAAGAGATTACCTAAATAGTAGTAAAAAAACTGACAAAAACAAGTTTAGTTGTAGAACTAAAAATTAAGATGAAGAAAGAAAAGCAACTCGCAAACGATTCTAAAACATAAGCACTAATGTAATTCACATATCTGCTGTCGAATGGTAAGAAAAGTATCATCACTTATCAAAAATCGATGCAACCCAAGAACCCAGTTCAGGGAATAAAACATATGAAGTTTGGAAGCATAAAGATTCACTAACCAGATCCTAGTGGCAGGCTTCAATGGTAAACCCTAGAGGGATCTCTTCCTTTAATCTTCCTCGGTCTGTAAAACCCGAAAAGCAAAGAATCCTCCAGCGGTTAATGTGCAGTATAATGTTACGTAAAACGCACCGTTCTACAAGTCTGGGCTTGGGCTCCTTACTTTGAAACATAATAGTTTTGCAGGCATTGACTATTGTTTGCTTCAATGTTTAAGGCAATCCATCGTTTCATTAGGGCCTATTTAGTTAATTAATAAAATGAAATAAAATATAAGGGAACATAATAAAACAATTTATGATAAAATAAAATATAATATAGTAAAATGTTGTTTAAAAATGACGGAAGAGTTCATAATGTAATGTAGTAATATGTTGTTTAAAAGAAGGATGAAATAAAATGTAATGTATAACAAATAATTATTATATCCTTTATATTAAAATGATTATTGCAGGAAGTTTATTATTTTATTATTAACTATATTCAATTTATTATTAATTATATAAAAATATTATTATTAATTGTTTAATAAAATTTATTATA
>JAOQML010000001.1:21075767-21092684 GCA_027568935.1 Erythroxylum urbanii
GTCACAGTTAGTATCACGAAAAATTATTGAACATATATTAGGTAGTTTGTATTTATTAATTTATGTTCTATTCTAAATCTCCCAAATTGAAGGTTTCTTATTTTTACTATTGAGAATAGAATAGAACGTAATATGAAACCTTCCGCTTCTATCCCATTCTATTCTATTAAATTATAAAACTTTTTTCTAAACGATAGAAGTTTGTTACGTTTTATTCTATTCTATCCGAGACCTCTTAACTTATCATAGCCTTATTCTTAATTCTTATACAGAAGCACAACATCTTTCCCAGGTCAACTTTGCATGATGGGTGAACCATTTAAAATAATGTACTCAACTAGTCATGTCTACCTATATCAAAGCCTGCAGTCCACGGAGCCCTGTGTCTTGGAGCGGTCATTTTTTTTAATTACAAACTCCACATAATTTTGATGCTAGTCTCGTCATTTGATCATGAAAGTGATAATTCAAATCTTTAATTTCAAGTTGGAGGTTAAATATACTTGTAATGTTGTTTTCAGATTTTAAATTCAATTAGTTTTGTTTCATATGTTTGGCATTAAACTAACTGTGAAGATTCCAAAGAAGACCTTATTAAGAGTGATTAATTGCTAACCACAACTTTAACATAACATATCAACATAACCAAGTACAAACTTAGTCCGAATTCCAATTATGTCCCTTGACCCAGACGGCGTCAACTCCTCGCCGTCACCGTTTGCAAACAGAGACTGGTTCTTTCCTTCTCCGACATTCATCCACCGTCCGCCGCCAAAATCCCCAAAATACCCTCGCCGATTCTCCACCACTTCCAGAATCTCCCAACCCTACCTTCACCACCACAACCACGACTCCAAGCCTCCGAAGCCACCGCCGTCGCCGTCCCGTTCTCGTTCACCAGGTCCACCGTCGACTCCAATTCCTGCTGCTCCGAGTGGCTCCAAGTATGGTAAGATTTCCCGAAGAGATAGCTTTCTTCGTCGGCCGGAGAACTCCAGGAAACAAGAGGAAGGAGACGCTAAATTCGAACGTTTGAGGGAAACGACGACGTTTGGTGAGAAAGGTGCTCGGTTCTCCGGTTTTTGGATCAGAGAGCGATGGCAAATGGCCGTTTCAACTGCGGTAATACCTATATGATTTATAGATACGTCTTCTGTACGTGACAATTATTGGAGTTTGTGTTTGGTTGGTGCAGATTGTGATTACAGCTCTAGCTTCTTTATTGCACAAGAATTTCTCTTTACACAACCAGGTCGATGATTTGGAGGTATATTATTACTATCCGTGACTGAAATCTGATAGAGGTTTCTTCTTTTTACTACTTACCATGCACAACACCGCTGACTGAAAGTTGGTTTTGGTCTACAGGAGCAAATTTCAAAACTACATTTCAGATTGCGAGCTTGCAATATTTCATCCTCTCTAGGCTATGTAGATTCCAGATTACAGGAGATAGATGATATTTCTAGTAAAAGTTTGAAAGTTGTGGCTCTGATTGTCTCAGTAACGCTATTATCAATACCAATTGTTAGCTTAAAGTGCATTGATTTTGTGTCTAAAGCGAGATCGCTGGACACAGTTTCAGAAGAAGTTTCTCTGAGTAAGCAGCTTGCATATCGGGTGGATGTCTTCTTATCAGTTCATCCATATGCTAAGCCACTGACATTGCTGGTTGCAACTTTACTTCTCATTTTTCTCGGAGGTCTGGCCCTTTTTGGAGTGACAGATGATTGCTTAGCTGATTGCCTATGGTTATCTTGGACATACGTAGCTGATTCAGGCAACCATGCTAACTCGGAAGGTGTTGGTCCGAGATTAGTTTCTGTTTCGATTAGCTTCGGTGGGATGCTTATTTTTGCAATGATGCTTGGGCTTGTATCTGATGCAATATCCGAGAAGTTTGATTCACTAAGGAAAGGAAAGAGTGAGGTAGTTGAGCAAAACCACACCCTGATTCTTGGGTGGAGTGATAAACTGGTAAAATTCTTTCTAGTTGCATGGCTTGTTCATTTGTGATTTCTGTATTTCTTCCATGTGAAATTGCTGGCTTTTTTCTTTTCGAAACAGTTCTAGTTGCATTAAGGATATGTAAATAGACATTGATTATGCTATTCTGGCAGACATTTCTTAGTTGGGAGATAAAATGTAAATGGTAATGCATGCAATATCTTTCAGCATTTGTTCCTTACCAGATACTGATTAAATTGTTGCACAACTAGGGATCTTTGTTGAATCAACTTGCTATTGCCAATGAGAGTTTGGGTGGAGGAATTATTGTGGTGATGGCTGAACGAGACAAGGAGGAGATGGAAATGGACATTGCTAAAATGGAATTCGACTCCAAAGGAACTTCTGTCATATGCAGAAGTGGTAGCCCTCTAATTCTCGCTGATCTGAAAAAGGTAATACAGATTGAGATTCTTCCAGTTTTAGAATGGTAAAATTTTCCATGGCTGGACTTAACCTTGCTAAAAAATTTTTATGAATAAATTCAGTCATATAGAAAATGATAATGGCCCAAGTAATATTGTGCTTTATTATGGTCTAAGGACATATTTTCATTTGCAATGCCCAGATATTGCAAAAAATGCTGTAAGTGCAACCCACAATTGAATGAATAACACAGTGGATGTTCTATGTACCTTACACACATTTTCTTGTTGCAATTTTTCTAATTCTTATCTTGCTTTATGGGCTTTTTCTTTTATGTTCCAAGTAGCAAATTTTAAACGTTCTTTTATTTATGTCATTTCTAAAGATGTTTTATGTCAAGGCATGCTGGATCATCTTCATGTTCTTAGATGTTCAAAATGATGCCTGTTGTTCTAATTTGTCATATACCAGCTTATTTTTCATGTTCCAATACTTTCTTCATATCAGCAATTCCTCTTAATTAGGTTCTTCTTGTCACAGCTACCATTTTCCTTCTTGTAACCTCCGCAATTAGACTGGATATTCACCTTATCAATGTATCACATGGTTCAATCTCATAGGATGTATTTGCAAGGATGATTGTGATGCTATGATTCTATCTGTTTTTCTTTGCTAATTATCATTCAAGTTTTCCAGGTATCTGTCTCTAAAGCCCGTGCAATAATTGTCCTTGCTGATGATGGAAATGCTGACCAGGTCTACTTGACTCGAAAAGTCAATTTGCTGAATGCTTGACTTGAAAGAAAATGGTTATCGTCATTTACTAATTCATGGCTGTATGCAGAGTGATGCTCGAGCGTTGAGAACAGTCTTGAGTCTAACAGGGGTCAAAGAAGGGCTGAGAGGGCACATTGTCGTGGAAATGAGTGATCTTGACAATGAGGTATTGGTAAAACTTGTTGGTGGAGATCTTGTCGAAACTGTTGTTGCTCATGATGTAATTGGTCGCTTGATGATTCAATGTGCTCGGCAGCCAGGACTTGCTCAGGTTACTTTCTCATTTTTAATTTTATGAATTGATAGCATCAATATAAATCCAACCATTATAACAAATCTAGCAATATATGACTTTTCAAAAAAAAAATCTAGCAATATATATCTTTTGCTGCTTTAAATTATTGCTTGGCAAACTTGTTTCCTGGTTGTCCGTAATTGACAACTTAAGGATGTAATATGGCAGATCTGGGAAGACATCCTGGGGTTCGAAAACTGTGAATTTTACATCAAAAGATGGCCACAGTTGGATGGCATGCAATTTGAGGATGTTTTAATCAGTTTTCCTGATGCAATACCTTGCGGGGTCAAGGTTGCATCTTGTGGTGGTAAGATTATCTTAAATCCTGATGATACATATGTCCTCCAGGATGGTGATGAAGTGCTTGTTATAGCTGAAGATGATGATAGCTATACTCCTGCAGCATTACCTACGGTGCTTTCACTTTCCTTAGAGAGATGGTTTTCCAATAGATCGCCTATCTTTTTCTTTTCTAAGTTCAATCATCCTCTGTGCTACAAGTACAAATAAAGTTGACCTTCCATGTCTTAACCACTCAGTAGTGGAAGCAAACTTACTAATTTACTACTTCAAGATATGCCAACAAGTTTGTCTGATTCAAATTAATGGAAGAAAGCAACGATCAGTACAAATTTGACTAGGTATGGGATGATGTTTCTTTTGTTAGAATCCTATTAAACCTCTAGAAGTTTGCTTACTATCTTGTATTATATTTGGTACTATTGAATAAAATAATTTTATGCAGTTAGACAAAATATTTTATCCTTTTATATGGAGCTAAACTTACTTGAATGATATTAGAATAATACATGATCCATTTTCTAACCTCACCCTACAACTTAAGTTTTTGGATAGAGTAGTTTCCTATTATGGTAATAGAGCCTTGTGTGACTAAGTCTCGAGTTCAAGTTGTTGCAACTATCTTATCTATAGAATATTTGTTCTTTGTTGTGTTGGCCAATATTTTGTGTGAAGAGGTGTGTTAAAATAATATATGATCCACTGTTGGGCCTCGCCTAACAACTTAAGGTTTTGAATTGAGCAGTTTCCTGACAAATACCACCATTAAATCTTGAGTTAGTATTCATCTTTTCCTTATTATCTTAGCCCAGTGATAATTCTTGTCATGGTAAATCTGAGGACTCTTTGTTTAGAACAAGTCCACCAAATGAGTTCTGTGCATTTCATACAAATAGAATTGGACTACTCCGAGAGTTTTATGTTTAGAGTTCTGTCATGTTTATACTTCTAGGGACTTGTAAACGTTAATTGCCTAGCATGCTCATACTTCTCCACCAACATTGTATTATTGTGGCCCAGATTGTGATGGCTTTTTCATTCTAGATTATGCAAAACTGGATATTAAATGCAACAAAGGCATGCATTATGTATCCTTGTTTTTGGAAAATTTGACAAGTGAAATCAGAATGAGAAAGGAAGCAATTAGTCATGATCAATCAGACCTGTCATTCATGACAAACTTGCCCCAATGTATACATATATAGGATGATGCGTTCGCTGGAATTTAACTAAATGGAGATGGCATAATTAAAAGACTTACACAAAATAATCAATTTCATCATTCAGGTCAAAGAAGCATCATTTATACACTTTGCCCGACCAGTCAGAAAGCCACAGAAGATTCTACTTTGTGGATGGAGGAGGGACATTGATGATATGATTGTGGTAAGTTCTGTCTATGAAGCACCTAATTCTTTTCTTGTTCGCCTGGGTGCTGCAGGTATGGAGGGGAAGTCTACCCAAAGACTTCATTGTTCCAAAGTCTGCAGAAAAGATACTTTTATGTGGTTGGCGACGAGATATGGAAGATATGATTATGGTAACGCGATAAGGATTACACAATCATACTCCCAATACGCCTTGGGTTGAACAAAGTGGTGGTAGATGCTTCACGATTTTCTTGTCATGTTTTGAGTGTCTATTTAAGTTGTGAAGTTACCAAGATTCAGTTAAAAAAGGACATATCACTTCTTGATGCTCCTAATAGTTTGGGGTCCAGCGAGGGTTAGCTACTAAGTGTAGCATTTCGGTCCAACTAATTCAGTCTTAGGAATGAACTTCATTCTGTTATGGCATGGAAATTTGTGTTTAATCACCGTAGCTCATATCATTTCTGATTTACTCTTACAATGGTTGTTCACTAAGTCCACCATGTCTACCAGTGGATTTATCTTTTGACAGATTGACAAGAAGTTTACAATTTCCTCCTTTTCTCAAGTACGCGATCATTGTTACCAGTATATTTTTGTGTTAGCAAGCATTCAACAAAGTATTCTTTTTTCTATTCATTTTTGCTCCTTCATTACTAATATATGCTGTCATAAGAATATAACCTAATTTCAAGTGTATGGTTTCTGCCTTCCAGTTTGACTTTATCATCTCATCATCTTCCAAACACAAATCTCACCTGTTGCTTCTATGTACACTATTTTCTTGCCTTTCCCATTTCTTTTTTGTGATGTAGAATAGTTAATGAAGTCATCACATTAATGAATTCTCTTGCTGTTTAAGTTAAATGAATAGTTTGTCACCCTTTAGTCTTGTAATGATTGTAGGTTCTCCTGGATATTAATTGATGCTAATCAGAGTAGCTTGTTCTACTTTCTTTTTCTTTCCATCACCAAGTTAATAGAATATGTTCCTCTGTTGGATCAGGTCCTGGATGCCTTCCTAGCACCTGATTCAGAGCTTTGGATGTTCAATGAGGTTCCCGAAAATGAGAGGGAAAAGAAGCTTATTGATGGTGGTCTGGATTTGAGCAGACTGGTGAACATATCATTGGTTAATAGAGAGGGAAATGCTGTGATTCGGCGTCACTTGGAGAGTCTTCCTTTAGAATCTTTCGACTCGGTAAGTAGTACCTGTAAAAATATAGTGAGATAAACCTTTATACAGATTTTGATGCAATATCTTGCGTTCACAGATCTTGATTTTGGCTGATGAATCTGTGGAAGATTCAGCCATTCAAGCTGATTCTAGGTCTCTGGCCACACTATTATTGATCCGTGACATTCAGGTATTCAGAAATTGATATAACTGAATTGTGGTTGTACATGATGATTCCATTGTTGAAGTAATGAGGCTCTTGTGACCACGGTTGATGATAGATTGATTGACATTGTAGCTTTCTGGTTCTTCATGGACAATAGACTAACTCACTGAGCTTTCTAGTAAAGTTTTACATTTTTCAGAGAGTTGGAAAAAGTGAAGTTTGCTTTGATACTTGTCTTATAGGAAATGCATTATTTGAATTATTGAAAATTCTTTCCTAATAGATAAGTATATAAATATATGGTTCTCATGATTCTTTAAGGCAAAGCGACTTCCGTATAGAGAAACTATGGCTTCCCAGCTCCAAAGAAGCTTCTCACAGGGTTCCTGGATTGGCGAGATGCAGCAGGCTTCAGACAAATCAGTAATAATCAGTGAAATTTTGGACCCAAGGACTAAAAATCTATTGTCCATGTCAAGGATCAGTGATTATGTTCTATCAAATGAGCTTGTCAGCATGGCATTGGCCATGGTTGCAGAGGATCGCCAGATAAATGCTGTATTAGAGGAGCTTTTTGCAGAGGAGGTAGTGTTTCTCGATGATTAAATATTGAGAACGTTTAGGAGTACAAATGTTTTAAGAGAAAAACAAGCTCACTAGAGTGTAATCACAAATTAACATGTTCATGTTACTGCTTTTTAGAAAAATTTGGGCTAGCTTGTCAATTGGCATTCTGCTATACTGCATCCTTTAATTGATACCAGAAATTCATTAAAGATGTAGATATCATGTTAATTTGCATTATTGGGATAAAACCTCACATGCTCTTCGCTTATAAAAAGATCTTCCAGTGGCTCAATTTTTAGTAGTCTTAAATATGTTGTTTTTTTTTGGGTAAGAATTGGTTAAAATATGATAATTTGTTTGAGAGACAAGTTCTCAATATTAGTGACATGTATCACTTACAGAACTTTTCTTCATCAGGGAAGTGAGTTACAGATTCGGCAAGCAGATCTCTATCTTCGTGAAGGTGAGGAGTTAAGTTTTTATGAAATAATCTTACGAGCGCGACGGAGGAGAGAGATTGTAATCGGCCACCGTTCAGCTACTGATGAAAGAGCAGTCATCAATCCACCTGCCAAAAGTGAGAAACAGAAGTGGTCACTGAAAGATGTTTTTGTAGTGATTGCAGAGAAGGAACGATAATCTTTATTATTTTCCAACTGATGGAGATATTCGATTGTGGAGTACCTGTCAAGATATGATTAGTTTAAGCATTGACATAGAATTACCTAAAACATACTACAGGATGTGAATCACTTGTAAAGGAAGAGCATGTACAGTCATATCAATGTTTCTCATTTCAAAGATTGATATCAAGACAATTTTCATCGTTCCAATTGTATTACCATTGAAAAGTTGAGGAATCAAATGCATTCTCCACCTTATGTCTCAAGGAATTATACTCAGCTTGGTCTTTGAGAATGAATGTTGTTAGCTGATCTTGAGTATGCCAGGTTAAAATTGTTTTCGTTCCACCCAACATGGCTTTAGGCGGGTGCAGACCAAATACTGGTGAACAGGAATTATGCTTATTAGTCGATGGACTTGAGGAAACAGAGATGAAGCTTGCTTGTGGATTGGACCACCTCTTATCTAGCATCGTATCAATATTTATTTCTCTATCTTCTTCACGTTGGGTTGGATATTATATTCAATTTTTATTGTCATAAATTGTTGAAATTTTTGCTTGAGGAGTTGATTGAATAAATTCTTTCCCCAAGGACAAGATGGTAGTTTTGAGGGCAAAACCCCTTTTATGCCTAACAGTATAGTGTAAAATCCCAAAGGAACCGGACCAAATCTCTTTTGTGGCCTATGGCCTCTCAAAAACCCTTCAGAGGTATCCGAGAAGGGGACCTGTTATTGCCATACATATTCGTTCTTCGTCTCGAACGTCTGGGCCACCTTATATCTCACGCGGTGGGCCAAAGTCAGTGGAAACTGTTTAAATGGACCAGAAAAGGGCCCGCCATTTCACATCTCTTCTTTGTGGACGATCTTGTATTATTTGGTGAAGCTTCGGAGGTACAGGTGATCGGAGTTTCGACAATCCTGGCGAATTTTTGCGGCATGTCAGGACAGAAGGTGAATCATGCCAAAACCCGCATTTACTTCTCCCCAAATGTGGCGCTAGCCCTAGCACGCAACCTTAGTCACTCATTGCAAATCCAGCGTACGAATAACTTGGGGAAGTATCTAGGGGTCCTGTTAATCCATGAGCGCACCACGAGGAATACCTATCAGTATATCATCGATAGGGTCTAGCACAGACTAGTTGTTGCTAGCCGGACGAGTTACCCTAACCCAGTCTGTGCTTTCCTCGATTCCCGCCTACACTATGCAAACTGTGTGATTACCCTGACATCTCTGTGATGAACTGGAAAAGATAATGCGGGCCTTTATTTGGGGGACCCACAATGAGAAGCGGGCAACCCACCTAGTCAACTGGGAAGCGATTTGTAGACCAAAAAAAGCCGGAGGACTAGGTATCAAACACATTCGAGCCACCAATGATGCCTATCTCACTAAATTGGGATGAGAGTTGCTCACCAAATCCACAAATTTATGGGTACAGGTCCTAAGAGCTAAATATCGGCTACACGCTCCTTATATCCCTTATACACTGCCTACCATTAGGACGTCGACCCTTTGGCGAGGGATGGCAGCAACGTGGGATCATGTCTGACACGGTATTAGATGGACTTTGGGTAATGGGCAACGGACAAAATTTTGGTTGGACCAATGATTAACTGGATGGGGTCCACTAGTGAATGAGACAGTGAGCTCCCTTCCTGAAAGGCTGTCGTACACGTACGTGGCCGAGTATGTGGCAGAGGATAACGCTTGGCAATGGGACTTGATCACTCCATTTCTTCCCGATCATTTATGCATGGTCCTCGTAACGGTACGGCCTCCATCATCTGAGGGGGAAGCCGACAAATTCGTCTGGGGCTCCGATCCCCAAGGGAAGTTCACGATGGAATTCGCTTATGAGTTAATTATAGCGACCGATTTAGCGACCCAAAACCTAATATGGAATATCATCTGGAAGTGGCCAGGGCAACAGCGGATTCGTGCCTTTCCGTGGCTCTTAGCAAACAAAAAACTTCTGACAAATCACCAGCGTGTTCTTAGACACATAGCCTCCGATAGTAATTGCCCGCACTGTGGTCACAAAGAGACCACATTGCATGTTTTTCGTGATTGTCGCAGGGTTTAGCACTTTTGGCAGAAATGGTCCCCTATATTGCAAGCGGCGCCCTTCTACCAGGGGATCGTAGAGCAGTGGCTACAGTCTAACCTGACAAACCAAAGCACTATGCCAGGGGTCAACTGGGCAATCATTTTGGGGTCTCGTGTTGGTACCTTTTGCAATGGAGCAATAAATGTATTTTCGAGGAGGGATTTGAGTAACCCGAAGCGGGACATCACCTCGTCTTAGGGTATGTGTCTTGGATCGGTCGTGTCAATGCAGTGACGGATTGTGTAACCAACCTACAAGGATTGCCTGTAGGGACCCTAGTAAGATGGACCCCACCATCGGAGGGCTAGACTAAAGTTAATACTGATGGCTCGGTGCTTTCTGGATCCCCAGTCAATGCGACTGGGGGGCTGATTAGGGACTGTCATGGCCAATGGTGTGGGGGCTTTCTTCATAAGTTTGACGTAGGCTCGCCTTTGGTCGCAGAATTAAAAGGAGTTCACACGAGGCTTACAGTGGCATGGGACCTAGGCTACCGGAAGATCATATTGGAAGTAGATTCGCTCCAGGTCATCAATATACTTTCCTCTTCTGGATGCTTACTGACTGTGACTTTTCATTTGGTGTAGGATATCCGCGCGTTGCTGGAGTGCGATTGGGAGGTGCAATTTCAACACGTATATCGGGAGGGGAATAAAAGCGCAGATAGTCTAGCAGCTGAAGCCATGCAAGTACACCTAGGATTGCATGTTCTTACTGAACCTCCATCAACCACAATGCCATTTTTAGTTTCAGATCGGGACCAAACTTTGTATCGCCGAGGTATAACCTACGGCTGAACTGTAGTCTTTTGTAGCGTTTTTTTTCAGTTTTCTTTCTTATATATTAAAAAAAATAGTTATCTTATCAACGTCTTTGTCTTATCTTAACCCATGTAGTGAACTTTTTATTTCTGTGTCTTTTGTTCTATAAAACTTGTTTCCTGAACCTAAAATATGCAGTCTTAACTTGTGAATAGAGAAATCAAAGCAAAAATGGCATTGAAGATACGTTTTGCTAGACTTGGGTGTAAATCATTGTCACCGATAACTACACTGCTATGAAGAAATGAGATGTGCGGGATTATTTTCTATTATTTATTATGTCAATTGTTATTAGTAATATTAGCTTGTGTGTTAGATATAAATAGAGGAGAGCTGTATTACTTTTCTTTTTAATGAAAGAATAACAATAAATCCTTATCTGCACTTTTGATCAGATTTCCATTTCCATTTCCATTTCTTTTCTACATTCTTTATTCTTTTCATACAGTATTTGGTATCAGAGCACTGATCCTCAGACTTGTAAAGTTTAAATTGATGACAGAAACTAGATCTCAAGAGTTGAAGAAGGTAGAAGCAAACTTAGAGGCTATGATTAGAAGCAGTGATTAGAAAAGGGAGAAAAAGATATCAAAGTTGAGGGAGCTCGTAACTAGCCTGGCTTTTCAAGTAAGTCAGTCAATGGCTCTCATGGAGGCTTTTAGGAATACAACTAGTACGAATCAAGATAATAATAAATTTCATACAACAAGATCTGGGCAGCAAGGCAAGACACAAGCTACAGGTAATATGAACTCTAGCCAATTTTCCAAACTAGAGTTTCCCCATTTTGATGGTATCGGTTTAGTTAAATAAGTGTACAAGGCAAAACAATTCTTTGAGATGAATTCTACTCCTGATGAATGCAAAATAAGATTAGCTTCAATTCATTTTGGCTTGAAGGTCATTCAATGGCATAAGGGGTTCATGAAGAGTATATCTAGAGTAGTACCCAATTGGACAGAGTATGTGGAGGCTCTTAGTGCTAGTTCAATGATCAAGTATCCTCAAATCCCATAATTGAGCTTAAAAATCTAAAACAATTAGGGTCAATACAAGAGTATCTTAATAGCTTTGATCTACTACTAACCAAGGTAGATTTTAGTTGAAATTATGTTGTGAGTTGTTTTCTTGCTGGGTTGAAAGATGAGATCCAGATGCCAGTAAGGATGTTTGACCCCAAGTCCATGGAGGTGTATTCCTTTACCAAATTATAGGAAGCTACCTTATTTAGCCAAACAACAAATAAAAGTTCATACAACCCTAACTTCCTTCCAAACAAAACCAGTACCTATCCAATTCAAAACCCAACATTTAAAGCCAACCTTTTTAATTCAATTAGCCACTTTAATAAACCAAACACTTCTAGCAAAATTACAAATATTAACCCACCTACTTGAAATACTACCAATAAACCTACTAAATTCAATCTTACAAATAAGGAATGGTTGATAGAAGAGCTAAAGGCCTTTGTCTCTGGTGTGATGAAAGATATACATTTGGTCATAAATGTAAGAGGAAGCAATCTTACCTGATAGCAGTACAAGAGATAAAGGATCAGATAAAAAGAAGAAGAGATAGATGAAGTAGCAATAGGTGAGCAATCAGCGGAGCAATTAGCTAAGGTTACAGACCATCAAATCTTATTAAATGCACTAACTGGTATTCCTAACTTTCAGACCATGGTCATTAATGGCTCAGCTGGAAAGAGGAGGTTGTGTATTCTTATTGATTCTGGAAGTATTCACAACTTTATGAGTGAGAGGTGTGCAACAACATTAAGGTGTCAATTAGAACCCATCCCTGTGATTAAGATAGCTGCAGCTGGAAGTAAGCTCACTAGTAGTAGTATTTGCAAATAATTCCAATGGAAAATACAAGGAACAGAGTTTACAGCTGATGTTATATTATTATTCCAGTGGATTGTTATAACATGGTTTTAGGCATTAAGTGGTTGACTACATTGGGTGAATAAAATCATATTTTTAGTGAGTTAAAGATGAGTTTAAAACAGGGGGATAACGTGTATACTCTATAGGGAAATAAACTGACTTTATCAACTATGTCTGAAGGCCACTTGTAGAAATTATTGGCTAGCCCCACGCATTTGGCTTCATGTAGTTGTATCAACTACAATTTATATGGTGTGAACTTATCAATTAACCAATTACAAGGAAGGAGAAGTTATAGGACTCTCAGCTACTAGAGATAATGCAAACTTTATTGATTGAGTTTGAGGAGTTATTTTGAGAACCCACAAGTTTACCTCCCCATAGATCTCACTATCACATAATTATTCTTAAGGAAGGTGCTGATCTAATCGATAAGAGACCCTACAGATATGGACTCTTACTTACAAAAAGATGTTACAGAACATATTACTAAGGACTTGTTGGCTTTAGGAGTTATTCCACATAGCGTAAGCCCTTTTGCCTCTCCTGTGGTTTTAGTTAAGAAAAAGGACAATACATAGAGGATGGGTGTAGATTATATGGCATTGAATGAGTTGACTGTCAAGGATAAATATCCAATTCCCGTCACTAAGGAATTATTAGATGAACTTTATGGTGCTGCAATGTTCTCTAAATTTGATATTAGGTCAAGATACTATCAAATAAGGATGTATGAGTCTGACATCTATAAAACAACTTTTAAGAAATGTGATGGCCACTAAAAGTTTGTAGATATGCCATTTGCGTTAACAAATGCACCCTCCACATTCCAAAGTCTTATGAATGATGTTTTCAGTCCCTACATGAGGAAATTACTTTTAGTTTTCTTTGACGATATATTGGTGTATAGTAGAACAATTGAGGATCATGTAGAACACTTGAGGATTACTTTTCAACTAATGAGACAAAACTTTCTAGTAGCAAAGAGGAGAAAATGCAGGTTTAGAGATGTAGTGATAGAGTATTTGGGGCACTTTATATTAGCTGAAGGGGTATCTACTAATCAGAAGAAGGTGGAAGTTGTAGCATAGTGGCCAGTTCCTACAAATACCAAGGAATTGAGGAGTTTTCTGGGATTAACTGGCTATTATAGAATGTTTGTAAAAGCGTATAGAGTAATTACTGCACCACTCACTAATTTATTGAAAAAGCAGGTAGAGTTTGTGTGGTCATCAGAGGCAAATCTCACATTCAACTAGCTTAAGTAGACTATGGTACTAACCCCAGTGTTATAATTACATGAATTTTCTACTGCCTTTGTTGAGGAAACTGATGCTTCAGGGATAGGTATAGGAGTTGTTCTTATGCAGAGAGGACATTATGTTGCTTATATCAGTAAGTCCTTATCCCTATTTCATCAAAACATCAGTATATGATAGGGAGTTTTATGTATTTCTCTTTATTGTTAAGAAGTGGCATCATTATCTAACTGGCAGGCATTTTATACTTTAGACTGATCATAAAATTCTAAAATATTTCTTGGAACATAAGATTACTACACCTAGTCAATCTACTTGGCTAGTTAAGTTAGCTGGTTATGATTATAAAAACAAGTATAAGCAAGGGAAACATAATTTGGTAGCTGATGCATTGTCTAGAATTAGTGGTCAACAACTTTAGTATACGACATTGTTTATGATTTCTACTAACTTATTGATTAAAATTCAAGCTTTTTGGGAGGGAGATTTGAATGTGCAGAAGATCATAAAAGATTTGTCACACTAACCATCTAGTCATCCTCACTATATATGGATGGATGACTAATTAAGAAGAAAAGGGAGGTCAGTTGTGGGAAATGACAAAGAGTTACAACAGTACATCCTACAACTCTACCATTCATTAGCAGTTGGTAGTCACTCAAGGATGCAAGGGACCTATAAGAGAATTTCAGCCATGTTATATTAGAAGGGAATATAGAAATCAGTGAGAGAGTACATTTAGCTTTGCCCTGTTTTTCAAACATGTAAAATAGAAACTATAGCTACTCTTGGATTATTATAGCCCCTTCTAATCCCTACTGGTGTTTTTACAGATATTAGCATGGATTTTATGCAGGGGTTTCCTAAATCAGTAAGTAAAGATGCTATTATGGTAGTAGTGGATAGATTAACAAAGTATGCTCATTTTATAGGGTTAACTCATCCCTTCCTAGCAGTCATTGTAGCTCAGAAGTTTTTAGATCATTTTTATAAACTTCATGGTCTCCCTCATTCTATAGTCAGTGATAAGGACATTGTCTTTCTCAACACTTTTTGGAAGGAATTCTTTAAGTTACAAGGTGTTTCATTGCTACATTCTTCTATTTACCATCCTCAAACAGAAGTTGTCAATAAATGTTTTGAGACCTATCTAAGGTGTACGGTTGGAGAGATTCCCTCCTCTTAGGCTAAATGGTTACCCTTGGCTGAATTTTGGTATAATACCAATTACCATACCTCAGTTCAACTAACGCCTTTTGAAACATTGTATGGTTATTCTCCTCCTATTCATTTTCCATAGTTTCTAAGGATTCATAAGTTAAGGCCGTGGATACATTATTAACACAAAGGGAAAAGCTACTCAAGGTCATTAAACATCATCTTTTTAGAGCACAAAAGCGGATAAAACAGTAGAAAGACAAAACCATAATTGAACATTCTTTTGCCATTGGAGACTAGGTGTTGGTCAAGCTACAGCCTTATAGACAAATTCAACACATCATAGGCCCTTTCATAAGTTAGCAACCAAATACTATGGCCCTTACAAGGTTATTGATAAAATTGGTTCTATGGTTTATAGACTGAACCTTTGTTCTACAACTATTATTCACCTAACTTCCACGTTTCTCAACTCAAGAAGGCACAAGGAAACTTTCAGACTTCTTCTTCAATTATAGCTGTATTTCTACTTTCAAACTTTCAGACTTCTGCTCTATAACTAGTGGCCATTTCGGACAAAAAAAAATGGTGAAAGAGGAAATCAAGAAGTAACCCAGTTACTGATTCAGTGCTCTCATTCAAATCTAGATGATGCAATTTAGGAATGGGCTACTGAGACTCATCAACGATTTCTAGCATTCTTCCCTTAAGGACAAGGGATTTTGAAGGGGGTCTGCTATAAAGAAATGGGATGCAGGGGATTATTTTTTATTATTTATTATGTCAATTGTTATTAGTAATATTAGATGGCCTTGTTAGAGGGGGACCACTCAGCTAAGTGTGTTAGATATAAATAAAGTAGAGCTGTATTACTTTTCTTTTTACTGAAAGAATAATAAAAAATTTGTTACCTGCACTTTTGCATAAGATTTCCTTTTCCATTTCCATTCTTTTTTGCATTCTTTATTCTTTTCACACAGCACACACTCTGAGAGATGGAAAGCACATTTAAGTTGTTGGCTTTTATAATCCTCTATCTGGTACTGTTACTTCTTATTTTTCTTTGTTTGGTTTCCTTTGAAATGTTTTTTTTTGAAAAATATTTCCTTTGAAATATCGGAAAAGAAATGGATAAAACTAAACTTTTACACATTTCATTGATTAACTTGGAGGGTTTTTGGTGTGCACTCTAAACTAATAAGTGGGTGCCTTTTGAATTGGAACTATGTTACAGGTAAAGATGGTAACAAATACATCGGGCTTAAGTATGATGTTGTGAAGTAAGTCGTTCTTCTATATGTTTCTCTTATCTAATGCTTTACTTTGTCGTTTTTAAGAAGTTGGGAGTTACTCCCTTTAACACAGGCATGAACACCAAATATACCTATACTTGTTGGTTCTTGTACAAATTCTTTAAGAATATGAAAAGTATAGTTGTAATGCTCCATTATCCCTGGCGGTGTGCTTATTTTAGATCTTATTGCCTTTTGATTTTATTGAACAAAGCTTCAACATAAGATTAAAGAACGTCCTCTTAAGGTCATGTTATTGGATTTAGTTGGTAGTTGTTTGATTTTTTGGTGCATGTAGCATCCATGTGCTCTTTTTTTGTTTGGTTGTTCATTTATTACTTTTTGCAGGTATTAGTTATCTGTTGGAGCTTAGCCTACGACCCCATGTGGCATATTCTTTTCAAAGCCAGTTTGATATCTCCACCATCAATGGTGGTTCTAAAAGACAAAGGTAAACCAAATGACTTAGGCCTTGTTGATGCAATTGCAGATCAAAAATAGCCAATCACCATATAAAACTTGCCCTTTTTGAGATGCTTTCAAATTGTTCTTTGATTGGTAGACTTGTAAAGCTCCACTGGTGAATGTATTTAAAATCTTCCTTGCTTCAATTCTTGTGTTGCTCCATTACAGTCTTGGTAATATCTCTATTCAAACTTCAAGTGAATAGAGATGGCATAGGGAAGGATCTTAGAAGATAATAGTAGATTTATACCTTCCTTATATATAA
>JAOQML010000001.1:21097623-21110340 GCA_027568935.1 Erythroxylum urbanii
TTTTTGCATTTATTTAAGTGATTAAAGAGATAGAATATAGAAGGAAGTGGACCCCTAATTAATATCTGCCTTTGGTTTCATATGTATGAGAAATATTTGTGATAGTTAACAAAAGAATTTTTTATTTACTCAAAAAATTCAGTTAAAAATAAAATAATTAAGTAAATGAAAAATTCAAAGGAGATTCATAAATAAGGATAAAAACCAGGTATTAACTTTGGCCAACACTCATATGATCAACTTTTATAAGTTCAAAGCCATTGAGTCCAGTTTATATTAACTTTGGCTAACACTCATATGATCAACTTTTATAAGTTCAATTAGTTTGACACAATTTTAAATCAACAGATCAGATACATTTACAATATCAAACAAAAAGAGAAAGAAGGAATTGTGATTGATAAGAAGGCAACAATAAGACCTACTTACTCCATTGGATGAGTATGATATGAAGTGGGTATGCCATGGAAGGGGAAGCATGCACTCTTAGAAGCAGTGGTTCACCAACTTCTTTAAGTTATTTTACTTCTTTAGGTTGTTTTACATGGTGAATGAAATCAATTCACATACATTGAAAAAAACTAACAATAGAATGATGAAAAAAAGCAAACTCTTAGATTCAAGTTGAAGCCACAGTGGAAGATCTGGCTACGTAGAGTCTCCAATCTACACCAAGCAACTCAAAACCTTCAGCCTCACTCCCAATTCTACATTTGTTCATAAACCCAACAGCCATCTCCTTCAACCATTAGCTTCACTCATGCAGAAAACACCCTAACAACCCTCCTTTCACCCATAGACGTCACTCACCTGTGGCATCCACAACAACTCCAGCAGAAATCAAAAATTCAAAGAAGCAGAAACAAAGCTATCTTCGACGTATTTTGATAAAAGACAATAACCCAGAACCTCTTTTTTGACTAATAAACAAATAGCGAGTAGTAAAATAAAACAATATAAAATGAGAGAAAGAGAGCAAGCATTAAGGCCTAAGCACAAAGCTGAATCCTTTTTCCAAGATACAAAAAAGAATTAGCAATATCCTTGAAAGAAATCAAATGTAAAACCAAACGTAGACAAGACATTTACCTACTAAAGATGGAGGCGATGAGATCTGCGACGAGGACGGAGAAGAGAAGAGAGTAGCGATGGGCAGAGACAGTCTTATTCTTTAAGAGTCTGGTGAAGATGATAGATGCCCAGAAATGGAAGATGACGGGGAGATCTAGCGAAGATGGCAAAAAAGAAGGATGACAATGACAAATCCTAAAGAGTAACAGTATAACATGACCCAAAAAAACACATATCAAAGTCACCCTTACCAGTCACCCTCGCCCTCGCCAGTCACCCTCGACCTCACCCTCGCCCTCACCAATTGCCCTCGCCCTCGCCCTCGTCGGAGAGCAACTTCACCCTCACCGGTCGCAAGTTTTGAAACATTGAAGGGGCGACTGGAAAATTAGTGAATTAGGTTTTAGGTATATTGTTTCATCAAACCGGTGTAACTGGTTTGATAAAAACTGACCGGTTCGCCAACAAACCGGCCAGTTTTTAACATATAGGTTTTTTGTTAAAACCGAACCAGACCACAGATCGATTCAGACTTTTTTCGGTCAAACCGGCTAGTCCGGTCTGGTTTTAACAACATTGGTTTTATGGTTTGATTTGTTAAGAATTTAGTGTTATTTTGAGTGTTTAGTGTGTATTTAGGTTTCAATTGTGTTATTTTATGTGTTTCATTGTTTTTTGGGTTAGTATGAGTCTTTGAGCTTAAATGTTATATTTTTTTGTACCTTGATGGGATTGTTAGTGTTTCAGGGTAAACGGCAAAGAACAGAAAAGTTTCGAAGAGTTTCGGGCCAAAAACACAGCCTACTATCATAACATAATAGGCTACGATTGTGACAGAAAGAGGCGAGCTAAAAGGACCCTAGCCATGATCGTGCACTTTGGGCCACGATTGTGACAAAGAGCTACGTGCCAGACCACAATCGTGCACTTTGGGCCACGATCATGACAGAGAGGTTCTTTCCATGATCGTGGCCTACATCGGGCTGATACAGAAACTTAAGTTTCGCATGATTTTTGGGACCGTTTTGATCCCATATTAAACATAGGGTTTCCAAGAAATAAAAAGAACATTACAAGACAGAAAGAGCAGCCTTGGACAGAGTTTTTCACATCAGCAAATTAAAAACCCTAGAGAGCTATTGAGAGATTCAAGGAAGGAGACAAAGAAAGAGAGACACAGAGATGAAGCTTGACGCGAAGTACTTCCCGAAACAGGTGGTTTCCCGCCATCGCTGCCTCTACTAGTCCATTCTTAGCGTATTTTCCAATTTATTTCAGTTTTGTTGATGTATGAAAATCGAGATAATTGTCGAGAATATGTTATGTCGAATGTCAATTTTTGTCTAAACTCACCTTTGGGATTTGATTCTTAAGATTTATGAAATTTGATTCATTGTGTTTTATTTGAGTTATTTTGTGATTCAATATCTGCTCTTAATAATTTGGTAACAAATTGAGAAGGTGAGCCGAGTGAATATCGTCAATTTGGGCTAACAAGAGTTAGGTAAATTGACATATAAGAATTGAATCAAACTGGTGAAATCGTATAACGAGAGATCGAGCATAGGTTCTCGGTAGGTTAATAGACAATTTTAGAACTAATTTAAGTTTTAGGTCAATTGTGAATTGAGAGATCACAATTCCATAATTTAAATTAGGGATTATTAATTAGGGTTTAAAGATTATAACTCCAGAGAGAGTAATCCACCCTAAGACCCTCTAGACCCGGTAACTTGATAATTGCATAATTGATTAGATTTTCATTAATTTCAGATTAAAACCTCCTTTTTCTCAATTGGTAGTTCCTAGGTTGATTTTGGATTAGGTTGTGTGATTTTCTATTTGTTTATTATTTCTGAAATTTAATTCTTATAATTGATTGTTTGATTGATTAATTTTCTGCATTGTTTGTTTATTTTAGATTGTTGCACTTTAGCTCCGCCTTAGAATTTAGAATTAGATTACCCCTCCTCGTGGAATCAATACTTTAGGTACTACACAAACGACTAGTGCACTTGCGGTATTATCGAGGTTAAAAATAGTAAAACTTAGCATACGTAAACCTACGATCAAGTATATACACTAAATTTATTTACATTATCAATGCTCTTAAGGGCCTAGGTAAAGTATATACAAATATTTAAATTGTGAGAAAATTACTTAGGTCTCTTCTGAAGACTTGGGAAGCTAATTTGATGGCAATATAAGAAACAAAGAACTTAAATATATTACAAATACAGGAGCTCATTGGATCTTTTTTCACCTACTAAATGAGACTTAAGGAACTATAATAAGAAAAAATGACTCCTAAAAAGAGAAACATAGGCTTCAATGTGGAGCCAACTAAAGAGGAATAAAAATCCTTTAACAGAAGTAATGAGGACGATATTGATCTTATCACTAGAGGATTCAAGAAGTTGCTAAGGAGAAAGAAGTTTTCCAAGAGAAAATATTTCAAGGAAGATAAATTTGATACTAAATAAAAATCAACTAGCATCATTTGCTTTAAATGTAGGAATCCAATCACATAAAATTCTAGTTTCCTCTCTTCAAAAACATCAACAATTATTAAAAAATAATAAGGAGAAAATGAAAAAAACAAAAGGAAAATAGTTATATCCTCAATTTGGGATTGCACATGTGATTTTAAAAGTGAATATTCAAAAACGAAAGTAACTCATATATAGTTTATGGTTAATGATGAGTATTTTCCATTTCTAAGTCTTTTAATAGTGATAATGATGTTGAATTATCCTATAACTAGTTAAAAGTCTTGGGATTATAAGTACGAAAAGGAAGAAATTATCTTAAACAATAACAACAACATCACATAGTGAAAGTTCTGTTAAAAAACATTTAGAAGCATGCGTGAGTGATAAAGAGTGAATTACATAGCATCAAAGCATCTAAGGTGTGACCATTATTAATAATCATAATTTATATATATTGAAGCATTGGAATGAGACACTGGAAAAATAAGATCATCCTCTTAAAGAATCCTTGTCTAAATTCACTAAAGGATATAAGGAAATAGAAAGCATGTTAGGAGGGCAAAAGAATTCTAATAATAGGTATGAGATTGGATAACATTATAGGAGTGTATCGAGTACAAAGACTACATTTGTCAAGGGAAAACATTTTCATATTGAAGAACCTTTGCTTAAGATGGAAAATGAGCATGGGTCATCCTCATCTATGCATACACATAAATCATATGCATATGTTTTATCCATTAGACCGTACTCTAAAGGCAAGTATTATACATTCACATATGGACCTCAACCTATGCCTATAGTTCAATATTACTAAAGCAAGAATCAGTATAACTTTTATTCAAAGACAGTAGGTAAATACAATCTGATTAGTACTTATGTAGGCCTAAATATTAATTTAGAAGAAAAAATCAAGCTCCCATTTACAATATGCCTCATATAAAGTATAATGGCATGACACCTGTTCACATCCCTTATAGGCATTAACATAACTAATAGATCATGTCTTATATATACAACAATCTGGTCCATATCAATATTCAAAAACAAATTCAATCCCTATAATATTTAAAGGAGGTTTCCCTACCATTCTTATATCCAAAAGAGATCTAGAAATGCATTTATGCACAAAAACCATATGTTTCACTATCATGGAACCAATTTACACTATATAATATGATATGTCATTTTTATGGTGATTAAAGGCTTATTGATAAGTTTTATTTCTTAAAACAAGGCTTGATGAGTAAACTTATAAGAAAATGGCTTGAAAAGAAGCTAAGAATAATAATAAAGGACCAGTTTATTTAGGTACCTTAAGCATATTAATTGCATTATTTTGTAGGTCTTTAAGAAAAAATAAATGCAAATTGTATATGGAAAGTGGATATTCAAGGCGTATGAGTAGTAATGCATCCTAACTTATAACTCTCAAAGAAAAAGATGGAAGATTTTGATAAGATGTTATTTGGTTATATTAATTGGAATTATCTTTGTTATTTTGGCTATATTTTAGTGCTTAAATATGAAAATTAATATTTATTTTATTTTATGAGGTGATAAGCAAAGATTGCATTAAATTGGAGCATTATTGGTCTAAATTACGAACTTTGGAAAAAGTAGATAGACTACTATAGTGGATAAGGAGAGATCATGCCTAATGTCAGATTCACCTCAAGAGCTTGAATTCAATTAGAAAACTTATTTTCATCCATGTTATGCAGGGATTCGGATTTGTTTAGATAAGAATCTTTGCAAGATAAGAGAAAGCTAGGTTTTGAGTTGGAAAACAAGGGAACAACACATCCAACACCTTCTATATCATTATGTTTTCTGTCTTTGTAGTTTTCTCTCAATCTTTCATCTTTCCTTTTATTTTTAATGTTGGAACAAAAGCCATATATGGCTAAATCCAAACATTCTGATTCAAAAAGTGATTCAAAACTCTAGTTGTAACCTTATAAGGTTTTGTTCTGAACTTATATTTATGTTTTAATTCAAGTATTTCTTGTTTTATGTTCTTATATTTCATGAATAATTAATATTGATCGAACTGATAAATCAATTTGATGTTGATTATTTTATGGTTATTTATGAATTCAATGGTTGATAATTGTCATGAAGGATTGGGTCAAGTAGAAATAGGTTATTTATGAAGTTGCATATTTTAATTTATGAGAAACAAGAAACTAAATTAAATACCTGTAACTATCTTAATTCTTTTTTAGGGTTTATTCTTTTTCGTTATGCTTATTGCAATCATTTAATTGATATGGAATGCTATCATACCCAATATCTTAATGGTAAGTTTTGGATTGAATATTGGGTTGAATCAATTAATTTAGAAAAAATTGAGACTTATTATAGCTATCCTAATATTTCGACTAACTACTTGAATTATGAAAATTTTCTTTTTAGACCAATGATCAAAGTTACAATTGGATGGGATATTTCCCTTGAATCAAAATTAAGTACCATTGAATTTCTCACTTTAATACTTATTTGATTTATTTTGATTCCTTGTTAAATTTAATTTATTAGTTAATTAATAATAAACTGCCACTTTGTTTTGTCAATTAAGATTAAGAAATTAGTTTTTAGTTCTTTTGGGATTTGGCATGGTTCCAAAACTACTACAAAATTTTAGAGAATTGGAATTAATTTTGAAGAATTCAACAACATGATTGAAATTTTGGTTCTGTTGCTAAGAAACTATTTTAGTTTCTTTGTATTATTTTAGAATTTACTGTTAATATCTTTTCTTGTATGACTCGTACTTCTTAGACAGGTGAATTGTAATATAACCCAAAATTTAAGAGGATAGCCTATTATTTAAGGAAAGAGATCGAGTAAGTAAAAGTTGAGATAGATCTAACAATTAGTGATGATTCTAATTTCCAAGAAGTTGAAGAAAAGATAAGGGAGTTAGCAACACCAAATTTGAATCAGCAACCCTTATGCTTAAGATTTCTAGAGGTTGAGGTAGATTCCAAATTAAAATATGGTTTGATTCACTTACTCCCTATTTTTCATGGTCTTGTAGGTGAAGCTTCACATAAAGACTTGACTCTAGAATGAAGTCATAAAGAGTGAACAAAGAACAAATTAATTTTTGAGCCTTTCCATTCTTATTGAAAGACAAGGCAAAGGATTAGATATATTATCTTCCCTTTGGCGTAGTGACAACATAGAATGAGATAAAAAAGTTGTTCTTAGAGAAGTTCTTTCCTGCATCATGAGTAGCCAATATCAGAAACGAGATATGTGGTATTGGACAATTCACTAGAGAAAAAATGTATGAATATTGGGATAGGTATAAGGAGTTTTGTGTTAGCTACCTACACCATTAGATTCTTGAACAACTTTTGATTTAGTACTTTTATGAAGAGCTATTGCCAATGGATAGGAGAATGATAGATGCATCTAGTGGAGGAGCTTTGGTAAATAAAACACCTGAAGTGGCCAGACGATTAATATCAACTATAGCCAAAAATTCTCAACATTTTAGGATAAGGATAGATGGAGCTATTAAGCACACAAATAAGGTAAGTAATACAAAACTTGACCATAAAATTTTGGATTTAACTGCTCTAATTCATCAAATGACTGTAGGTCAATTGCAATAAACACAAATGTGTTAAATATGTTCATTTCCTTAACATCTTACAGGTATATACCTTACATTGCAACAAGACTCCCTTTAATAAGCTAACACAATAAAGGGATTTCTTGGTTATCCTTAGTGAAAAAAATGACCCTTATTCTAATCATTATAATCTTAGGATTGAGGGATCATCCAAAATTTAGCTATGGAAATCAAGGAGGGCAATAAAGATATCAACCTCAAAATTTCAATAGATAACCTCAAGCACTTACATATGCTCAATCTTAATCTTCAAATTTAGGTATATCTTTGGATGAAATTGTTAAGGCACTTGCTATTAATGCTCAAAAATTTTAATAAGAAATAAGAGCAAGCCTTCAGAATTTAGGAAATCAGGTAAGTTAATTAGCCACCTCAGTTAGTAAATTGTAAGTGCAAGCATCAGGAAAATAACCTTTACAAACTATGGTGAATCTTAAAGAGAATGTAAGTGCAATGACATTGATCCAGATCATCCTTGCTAATGGTAGGTTGGCTAAATCAAAAGAATAGGAATATGAAAGAGAAATCTTAGAAACCTTAAAAATGAGAAATCTATATACCATTTCTAGAAGCCGTTAAACAAATTCCAAAATATGCTATGCATAAATAAAAGGAAGCTAAAGGATAAGGAACGAATAATTTTGGGTAAGAATGTATCAACTGTGATAATAGGAAATTATCAAAAAGATCTAAAGATCTAGGTATGTTTACACTTCCTTGTGTCAATGACGATAACAAAATTGAGCGTGTCATACTAGACTTAGGTGCATCTATTAATGTCATGCTATAATCAATTTACCAAGATTTAAATATGAATTCTTTGCTAGAAACTAACGTGATTATTTAGGTAGTTGATCATTCTTATGTGTATCTTATTGGTATTATAGAGGATGTTTTAGTCCAAGTTAACAGTTTGGTATTTTCAGTGGACTTTTATATCTTTAAAATGGATGGAGAAAATGTAGATAATTCAACTTCTATTTTATTGGAAGGCCATTTATGAAGACAACCATGATAAAAATTAAAAGGGAGATAGTGAAGTTCAATATTTTTGAAGCAATGAAGTAGATAATAATTTTCACTCTATTTATTATATGGATATTGTGGATTCAATTGTACAAGATATTATTAAAGAAGAAAGTGGGGTCAAAGTTTAATGGTAAACTAGAAGTGAACGAGCAAGTTGATGAAACTTGTGAAGTTTTAGGATCATTATCAATGAAGCTAATAGATTAGAAAGCTTTAAATGATAAAACTACTATAACTTATAAGAAAATGTTGCCTTCTATTTTGCAAATCCAAAGATACAATTTAAGTGGGATAAACCAAATTTATGGAAGTTTTACTCTAATGAAATGATTAGACATTGTGTGCCAAAGGATGAACATCATTTTATCTTAGCTTTTTGCCACAATTATACATGTGGTGGTCACTTTTGTCCCAAACGAACTGCTAGAAAATTTTTAGATAGTGGTTTGTATTTAGGGACTTTTTTAGAGATGCTTATGTGTTTTGTAAAAGTTGTAACAAATGCCAAAAGATAGGTATGTTATCTCATAGAAATCAAATGCTCAAATCCCAATTCTTATAGATGAGATTTTTGATGTATGGGGTATTATTTTATGGGCCTTTTCTTTCTTTGCATGATTTTTCTTACATACTTTTGGTTGTTGATTATGTTTAAAAGTGGGTGGTAGCAAAAGCCACCAAGAGTGATGATTATGTAGCTGTTATAGGTTTATGAGTCTAATATTTTTAATAAATTTGGAGTTCCACAAGCCATTATTAGTGTTTAGGGAATCCATTTTTACAATAAAGTAGTAGGAGCTTTATTTAAAAAGTATGGAGTACATCATCGAATAGCCACCAAATACCATCTATAAATGAATGGAAAAGTAATTGTATCAAATAAAGAAGTGAAATGTATTTTTGGAAAAGATGATAAATCTGGGTCTTAAAGGATTGGAGTTTTCATATAGATGACGCTCTTTGGGCATACTGTATAGCCTACAAAACATCGATAGAAATGTCTCCTTATCAATTAGTTTTTAGTAAAGCTTGTCATTTACTGGTGGAGATTGAACATAAAGTTTATTAGGCGGTGTAGCATTGTAACATGGATTTAGAAAAAGCTAGGGAGGTAAGAAAGTTATAATTGCCAGAGCTGGAGTAACTAAGGTTAGATGCTTATGAGAATTCAAGAATTTATAAAAGAGAAAACTAAATTATTCCATGATAATATGATTTTGAGGAAGCAATTTAAGGTGGGATAGAAAGTTATCATATAATTCTCGATTAAAGCTTATGCCAAGTAAGTTACATTCTAAATGGCTTAACCTTTTTGTTGTCACTAATATATTTCCTTATTGTATATTGGAAAGTCATTTATTGGTAGAGATTGAACATAAAGCTTATTATGTGATACAACATTGTAATATGGATTTGGAAAAAGGTGGGGAGGCAAGGAAATTGTAATTGCAAGAGCTAAAGGAACTAACGTTTGATGCTTATGAGACTTCAAGAATTTAAACGTTGCTTATGAGACTTCAAGAATTTACAAAGAGGAAACTAAATTATTCCATGATAATATGATCTTGAGGAAGCAATTTTAGGTGGGACAGAAAGTGTTATTATATAATTCTTGATTAAAGCTTATGCCAGGTAAGTTATGTTTTAGATGGCTTAGCCCTTTTGTTGTCACCAATATATTTCCTTATGGTGTAGTGGAAATAAAAAATTTAGATAATGGGAATATTTTTAAAGTGAATAGACATAGATTAAAACCAACTTATACAGAGATGACGGTTTCAAGTGGATGGATATTGATTTGGCACTTCCCCAGTATATAGAAGTTTGAGAAGAAAAAGGCCCATTGAGCATAATGACATTAAACATTTGCGCTTTTTTGAAGGCAACCCAAAATATGATAGTTTTTATTAGTTTTGTTTAAGTTATATATAATTTTCATTTGCTTGTTTTTGAGAAAGTTTATTGGTTTAAGGAAGAAATGGGTTTTAAAATTCCAGAATACTAAATTTCCTAAGGTGAGATCACATCTTATGTAATTTAGTTATCAAGGTTAAAGACCCAAATTTCTATAATACTAAAACTCACAAGGTGAGATCACACCTTTGAGATTTAACTTTCTAGAATGGAAGCCCTAAAATTTCATTATACTAACATTTATAAGGCACGATCACGTTTTATATATATTACTAGTTTGTTTGGTTTTAATAAAAATTGTAAATTTATAATAAAATCAAATAATAAAAAAGATATTAAATTAAAAAATAAAAAATTATTTTGAAAAACAAAGGAGTAAAACCTTAATATATTTTTGTTTTTTTAGCAACAGCCTCACTCCAATGTAGATGCCCAACAACACGTCAAGTAATAGCCCCATTAATGCAGACGCCCAGGAGACACACTATAGCAACACTAGCCCCACCAATGTAGATGCATCAAACTGCTTCAGCTCCATTCCTCTAGCAGACCCTCATCAACCTAGCAACAACTTCACACAATAGGCAAGATAGCCTAGCAGACATACTATAAGTGACTAACATAAACATTAGTGCAACCTTAAATAACCCAAGTGCATTGGTAGTCCCATGCATCCTAGTTTTATCATCGCATTAAGCTACACCTACACATTACAACACATCATATGCACTATAGCAGATAGCCACAATGCCTATCAGTCAGACCCATACCCAACAGCTAGTCCACAATGCATCACACACTCCACTATGCCCACTAATACAACAAGAAATTTAGCTCTCCACTAGTATTATATTAATGTCCTATTTATTTTCTTAATTTTTAATAAATAATTTTAATTACTTTCATTTTAAGTTTAATTTTAGTTATTACTAGTTTCTTAGTTATTTTTAGGATTAGTTTTCTTGTTTATAATTGTCATAATTATGGGACATTCAAAAGATATTGATCGAATAACATCAAAAGGTAAGTCTAAGGTGAATCTAACTGCACAAAATCAATCTGACACTAGAGCTACCATATATACCTATAGGAAGCATGCTCAGATAGCTAAAAACACATATACTTTGCCACTAGTTGAGCTAAACATTTATGGCTACCTCACTTTCAACTCTAAATAAAGAAAACAACGATATGCTACTCTCAAAACCTGACATATTAATGTGGGTAAGTATACACATTATCTTTCCTTAAAAGAATTGCATATGGAAGAAAATTTTGATGATTCGTTTATTGACATAAGTTGGAGATATTTTGTGTTGATTTATTATGTAGTATTTATTGACTTAACTAGGGAGATTTATACTACCTTCAAATTTGATAAATCGAATAATTTTACTTTTTGTAGTCCTAATATGGTATAAAACATATTAATAGCTGTCAAATATAAATAGAGCATCATTGAATTTAATTTGGCCTTAGGGTGATAAGGAATATGTTAATTTAACTCAACAAAAAGAATTTGTAGTGGACTATCATGAGTTTAATTCTCAGACTGTGAAAATCAATTTCTTCTAACTCGTTAGTTTATCATCTATGTAAATCTAAGGGTAGTAATCTTACTGAGCTTGAATGGATTTATATAAAGCATTTCTTAGCTTTTCATTATTCATGATAGAAGGCTATAATATATACTTGCACTAAAGCTAAGTTGTTTTTTATTTGGTGTATGGTACACGTCAATTTAAGTGCTTAGTTAGCTACACAATTGCACATTGTTATCTCTTTTAACAATAATTTATGTCTTGGTTCCCTTATTACTCATTTGGCTATTAATCTCAATTTATTTAATATGACTAACATTGATATGCATATAGCTTATGAGATGGAACCATTGAATAGGGCTTGTTTAAGTAGGATGAGGTTGCTTAGCAATAAAGGAGAACATTTTGTTTTATACCAGGCGATCCCCTTAAAGAGATTCATCATTAACTCAATAAGAGGATCATCTTAACACCTTTGTATCTTTCAACTCCACTAATCCAAATTTTCGATTAGAGAGGTTGGAATGTAAAATTTCTAATCTAGAGAAGAATCTGAATGTTTTGCTCTAATTCAAAGGGGTGATACCTCCACATCCACTAGCGTCATTGTACATCTCATTTTAGATGCTTATAACTTAAAGGAGTCTTCTAATTTGTGGTTTATTTTATGTTGATTATTTTTGTGGCATGTGAGCATCTTATGCATACATTAGGGACATTGTATAATTTAGGTGTAGGGGAGTGAGAACATATATTATGATGAACTTTGTGATTTGTGCTTAAACTTATGAATACTATGATTTATATATTGATTATTCCTTATGATAACCTTATAATTTCATGATCATTGTTTAGAAATAATCCCAAAGTTAGGATACATTTTTAGTTTAAATTATATGATTTATATATTGATTATTCCTCATGATAACCTTATAAATTTATGATCGTTGTTTAGAAATAATCCCAAAGTTAGGATACATTTTTAGTTTAAATTATATGATTTATATATTGATTATTCCTCATG
>JAOQML010000001.1:21110440-21120843 GCA_027568935.1 Erythroxylum urbanii
ATAACCTTATAAATTTATGATCGTTGTTTAGAAATAATCCCAAAGTTAGGATACATTTTTAGTTTAAATTATAACGTATGAGAAAGATGAGCATGATTAGTGTTTTTCATTAAATTACTTTAAGTATCTCTTTGAATTTGTTGAATTAAAGTGTGTAAGACTTTATGCATTTTGACACCTATATGAGCTTTAAACATAAAAGCATTCATTAAATTTATGTTCATACATTTCGTTTTTGTTATGTGTTATCAAACATAACTTGTTTATACTCCTTCTGAATACATGTTAAGATTATATTTTTGATGAATTTATGCATAAAGATGATAAGAGCACTTAGGATAACCGTCGTTGCCCTAAATAAGCCTAAAAAACCAATTTGAGCCTTAATCTTTCTTTTCTTGCATCCTAACCTTACACAAGTCGATTTTACCCTTTTTTGTTGATGTCCTTAATAATTTTAAGCTCTTAAATTGAAGGAATTGTATCAAGCTTATTTGTATAAGATTTGATTATTTCCATGAAAAATAAATTAGTTGATTTAAGTTGCTTTGTTTTGATTTTTTCATTTTTTATAGAATAGGGGAGAAGTATATGAAAAACTAAAAAAAAAGAAATATCCTCTTTAATGCTCTTTTTCATAAAAAGTAAATAATACAAAAGAAAAAAGAAAAAAGAGAAATGACAAAAAGAGAAAAAATGACAAGGTGGTTAAAAAAGATGCTATTTGAATCAAGGGAGTTTTGGAATGATTTAAGTTAAAACTTGTGTGGATAAGTTTGTATGATTTCCTTTAATTTATTTAAACTAAAAACTTCCTTTTATCATTCCTTACCTAAGCCACGTTACAACCCTTATCAAGTCCTTTTGATTTATGCATTAGGTTTATTTTTGGTAAGTGGTGGAGATATGATCCATAAGTAAGCTTATAGAATAACTCGTTATGCTTTGATTTGAGAGCTTAATAAACCTTAAACACTTCGAGTGTATTGACTGAAATCCCTAAGAGGATGTCAAATTTTGTTTGATTTGATTTTAGTGGAATTGATGAGATTATATGTTTTCATTCTAACAATATGTCTTATGAGTTCTTATTCTCTTAATTGTTACTTTTTCCTAAACCCTTAATGTGAACTAAATTTTAGGATATTTTTGGATAATATGAAAGAATATGAAAGGTTGTTATGAGGATGATTTATATATTGAATTAATGTATGATTGAGGATAAGAATGAGTCTGGTATAGGGGATTTGATAAGATGTTATTTGGTTATGTTAATTGAAATTGTCTCATTATTTTTGGCTATATTTTGGTGCTTAAATGGGAAAACTAACATTTGTTTTGTTTTAGGAGGCAATAAGTAGATATTGCTTTAAATTGGAGCATTATTGTTCAAAAGTTATATTCATGTTTTAATTGAAGTATTTCTTATTTTGTACACGTTTTAATTCAAATATTTTTTGCTTTGTATTCTTATACTTCATCAATAATTAATTTTGATTGATACGACAAATTAATTTGATACTGATTATTCCATAGTTATCCATGAATGCAATGATTTATAATTGTCATAAAGGATTGGTACAAGTAGCAAATAAGTTATTTTGAAGTTGCATATTTCACTGACGAGAAACAAGAAAACTAAATTGAATAGTTATAGATATCTTAATTATTGAATTTAGGGTTTAATCTTTTTCATTGTGCTTATTGCTATCATTTAAATGATATGGAATGCTATCATACCCAATTAATTGATGGTAAATTTTTGTTTGAAATGATGGGTTTGAACTAATTAATTTAGGAAAATTTGAGACTTATTATGACTATCCTAATATGTTTCGGACTAAGTGCTTGAATTGTAAAAATTATTCTTTTTAGACCAACGATCAAAGTTACAATTAGATAAGATATTTCCCTTGAATCAGAGTTAAGTACCATTAAATTTCTAACTTTAATACTTAGTTGATTTATTTTGATTCCTTATTAGTTAATTAATCATAAACCTACCCTACCTTGTTTTATCAATTAAAATTAAGAAACTAGTTTTCCATTTTCTTAAAATTTGACTTAGTTTCACGACTACAACAAGATTTTAGATAATAGGAATTAATTTTGAGGGCTATAAAAATCTAATTAGATTTATCATAATTGGAGATAATGTGAAGGGTAAGATAATTAGCATTGATAAAGTTGGCAAAGAAGATCACCCTGTAATTGATAATGTACTTTTAGTTAATGGATTAAAGTATAATTTGTTAAGTCTGAGCCAACTATATGACAAAGATTATAAAATATGAGGATAAATCATGCATTATATCTAGATTAGTTGACAATAACATAGAATTTTTAGGTAAGAGAGAAGTAAATATTTATATAATTGATCTTAATGAACTCTCTAATCAAAATATGAAGTGTTTAATATCTATAAGTGAAGATGTATAGATTTGGTACAGGAGACTTGTACATGCATTATGAATCTCATCTTTAACCTTAACTCTAAGCAACATGTCAATGGACTTTCATGCGTCAAGTTTGATAAAGACAAGGTGTGTGGAGTTTTTTAAGTGAAAAAACAATCTATTAACTCATTTAAGAGAAAAAATATGGTAACTTCCACTAGAATTTGTAATAAGTTATATATGAATTTGTTTGGCCTTACCAAAGTTACTAGTTTAGATGATAAATTATATGCTTTTGTCATAGTAGATGATTTTAGTATGTTTATTAAGTTTGTCAACTAGGTTTAAAATCCAAAAGAACTCTCCATTTCATCAATTAGGAGTGATCATAGTAAGGAGTTTGATAATCAAAGGTTTGAAGCCTTCTGTGAAGATAATGTTATGTTTAAAATTTTATCAACTCCTAATACTCCTACAAAGTAGATTAATTGAGAGTAAAAAAATAGAATATTACTAGGTATGACTAGGATAATGATAAATGAATACGACCTCTCAAAGTATGTTTAGGTGGAAGCATAGCAATCATATGTCATATTTCTAGTATAATTTATATAAGAACAATTTTAAATAAAATAATATATAATCTTTGGCATGAGAAGAAACCAAAGAGTAGTTACTTTAAAGTTTTTGGTTAAAAGTGATATATTTTGAAATCTAAGGATAACTCTAAGCATATAGAGCATTTAAGGACAAGTCTTATTATTAAAGAGTCTATGCATGTTGTTTATAATGAATTTAACCCCCTTAATTCTAAGAAAAATATTGCAAATGATGATGTAGTTTTATCAAAGTATTTAGAGAAATTGGACTTTAAAGAGAATAAGAATGATCACCTATGTAACACCCCGGACTACCCACTCATAAATATTGTCCTCTTTGGGCCTTAGCCTAGCTAAGCCCTTACAGTTTTGCTCTTCCCACCCTTGGAAAAATGAGTTTATAAGAGAGAGGTTTCCATAGCCTTATAATGCTTACTTCGTTCCCCTTTCCAATCGATATGGGAATCAAACATTCCACCCCTTTGGAGGCCAAACATCCCAGATCACCCGCTCATAGATATTGTCTGCTTTTGGCCTTGGCCTAGCCAAGCCCTCACGATTTTGCTCTTCCCACCCTTAGGAAAACGCGTCTATGAGGGAGAGGTTTCCATAGCCTTATAAGGCCTACTTCGTTCCCCTCTCCAATCGATATGGGAATCTAACATTCCACCCCCTTAAAGGCCCAAACATCCCAGATCACCCGCTAACAGATATTGTTCGCTTTGGGCCTTGGCCTAGCCAAGCCCTCAAGGTTTTTCTCTTCTCACCCTTGGGAAAACGTGTCTAAAATAAAAAATGTTAGATTCCTATATCGATTGGAGAAGGGAATGAAGTAGGCCTTATAAGGCTATGGAAACCTCTCCCTCATATATGCGTTTTCCCAAGGGTGAGAAGAGCAAAATCGTGAGGGCTTGACAGGGCCAAGGCCCAATGCGAACAATATCTGTGAGAGGGTGATTTGGGATGTTTGGGCCTCCAAAGGGGTAGAATGTTAGATTCCCATACCAATTAGAGAGGGGAACGAAGTTGGCCTTATAAGGTTATGAAAAACTCTCCCTCATAGACGTTTTTTCCCAATGGTGGGAAGAGCAAAACTATGAGGGCTTGGCTGGGTTAAAGCCCAAAGCGGACAATATCTGTGAGCAGGTGGTCCGGGCTGTTACAAATAGTATCAGAGCTAGTACCTGGATTTGTATGTCAGCAAGGACGCTGGGCCCCTAAGGGGGATGGATCTAGGCCTGTGGGCTAGTGAGGACGTTGGGCCTCTAAGGGGGTTAGAATGTTAGATTCCCATATCGATTGGAGAGTGGAACGAAGTAGGCCTTATAAAGCTATAGAAACCTCTCCCTCATAGACACGTTTTCCCAAGGGTGGGAAGAACAAAACCGTGAGGGCTTGGCTGGACAATATCTGTGAGCGGGTGAACTGGGATGTTTGGGCCTTTAAGGGGGTGGAATGTTAGATTCCCGTATCGATTAGAGAGGGAAATGAAGTAGGCCTTATAAGGTTATAGAAACATCTCCCTCATAGACGCATTTTTCTAAGGGTGGGAAGAGCAAAACCGTGAGGCCTTGGCCCAAGGTGGACAATATTTGTGAGCGGGTGATCTGGGATGTTACAACCTAGACACCTTATTTGAGCCAAGTGAGTATGTGTTTAACCAAGTGACAGAGATAAGAAGGATGGAAGGCTTTTAAGAGATTAGAAATTCAACAGAATCATCCTTTGAAAGAAATCATTAGTGATATTTAACAAAGGATAATTACTAGATCAAATCTTAGCGATACATCTCATCTTAGTTTTATTTCTTAAATTGAGCCTAAGACTATAGAAGAAGCCCTTAGTGATGAAAGTTAGGTTCTTATTATGAATGAAAAGCTTAACAAATTTGAGAGAGGTAAGATGTAGAATTTAGAACTTAGAGATCACCAAATCATATTCACTAAGTGGGTGTTTAGAGAAAAACTTGATAAATTAGGTACAATTGTTAGAAACAAAGTTAGATTGTTGGCTAATGAGTACAATCAAGATGATGGTATAGTGAGAAAAATTTTACACTAGTAGCTAGGTTTAAAGGTATTAGACTGTTACTTACATTTGCATTATACATAAATTTCAAATTGTTTTAAATAGATTTTTAAAAAGCATTTTAAAAAGGTTTTATTTAAGAAGAAGTTTGTATTAATCAACCTCCCAATTCCAAAATTCATGATGCATCTAACTTCGATTATAAACTCTTTAAAGATTTATATAGTTTAAAACAAGATCCTAGAGCTTAGAAAAATAGATTAAGTACATTTCTTTTAATAATAGTTTTTACTAAAGGCAAGGCATCAATGTTTTTTAGTTAAAAAGCATAAGTATGACAGTCTAATTGTTTAAATTTATATCGATATTATTATTTTTTCTACAACTTGAGATAAGCATGATAAGAGAGCTCAACATCTTTCTTAGACTTTAAATTAAGCGAATAAAGAGGAAAGCTGATTGATGTAAAGCTTTATAAAGGTATGATAAGTAGTCTATTTTATCTTACTATAAGTAGGCCTAATATTATGTTTAGTGTATGCTTGTGTGCTAGATTTTAATCAATTTATAGGGAGTCTCATCTTACATACTTTCTTTAATTTGATTAGCTATTTGAATGTGGATCATATCGATATTGATTTGGATAGAAAGAACATATGTAACGCTTGTCAATTCCTAAGAAGTGGACTAGATTTATAATTTAGTAAGAAATAAAATTCAGTTTCCTTATGAAACATAAAGGCCAAATATGTAATGGTCAGTAGGTGTTGGGCACAAAATCTTTGGTTTTGATAATAACTTAGAGACTATGTTATAGATCTTACAAAGATACCCTTTCGGTGTGATAAGAAAAGGCCATTTACTTCACAAAGAATCCCATTCAATACTTTAGGATGAGGAACATAGAAATCAAATATTATTTCGTTAGAGATCATATGTTAAAAAGGGATGTTGAGCTAGAATTTATTGATACATTACATTAATTGGTAGATATATTCACTAAATCGATAAGTAAGGATATATTTTGCATAATTAGGAGAGAATTAGACATGATTGATGGGAACTTTATTTGATTAGGATCTCCTTTGTTGCTTAAATTTTTATTATATTTTTAAACTATTAAATTATTTATGTTTTTAATATTAGTTTGGAGGGTTTTTAGGCTAAAAATTTATGGTTTTAGGTTATACTAGTTAACCAATATAGAGGAGTGGTCAACTAGCATCTTCTCAAATTTTTAAACTTTTGATACGATTAGTTTGTAAAGGGTTAGGTTGATATATATTGGTTGACTCATACTACAGATTGGTTAACCATTGTAATGTTATCGTCAACCAATATAATCAATTTTAAAACTTTTGTTTCCCTCTTTTTCTCTCTCATGTTTTTCTATGCTACCTTAAGAACCTTTACTTTCTCTAAAGAACAACATCCTTAATTATTGCACCTTAGACCTTCATTTTTATATCAAATTGATCACATTTAGTAACTCTTTTTGTAATATTAAAGGTTAATTGAGTTCTTTCATAACTAAGGCTAGTGATTTTGATTAACTTCATCTTAACTTAATCAATTTTGACTTAGTCAACTTTGAATAGTTCATAAATTTTTATAACTTTTGAAATTTCATATATAAAGTGAACTTTTAAAATTTATTATGGTTTAGAGTTGATGGAATTGGTATTTTGAAATTTATTAACGTGTTTTTTTTCCTTTGTAGGTCATATACTGGTACCCTTTCTCTTATATCCATCTTAGAGCCTTTCTAAGTCTCCTTTAAAACACTTTAGGTTCTCTTGCCTCTTATTCCTGTAGTTAAGAGTTGAGGATGTGCTTTTTCTACATTTAAAAACTCTATTGGTCTCTCATCTCATTGCTTTGTATTTCTAGAAATTCTATTAGAGGTAGGAACCTCTAGAGCTTAGTTAGGACCTGTAAGAAATCCTCCACTCATTAGTTGTAAGGATAAATACTTTGATATTCATTTTTTCCAATTTTGTAATTATGGTTTAAGTGTCTTACATGAAAATCATGTTGTTTCACCTACTTTCTTAGGCTAATTCAAGAATTATAATCTTATTTAGTCTTTTATTGATCAAGGTTAGGAAACCTTGCTTGATAAATCTAGAAAAGTACAATAAATGAAAGGTTATTTTATTATGTCCTAAACCTTACATAATTGGTAATCGTATCCATTTCTTCACCAAATCAAGGTATGGAAATCTATTTTTCTAATGACCTTATTAATTAGATTAATGACCTTATTAATTAGATTCTTAGTTTTCATACATGTAAGTATAACTCATCTTATGATTTCCTTACTAAATATCATATTAGACCTTATTTTACACTTAACAGAGTCAAAATTATTTTTGAGATAGATAATAGGGTAGAAATCGCTAGAAATACTAAAGATGTTCTTAAACTTAAAGTCATTCCTCGTTTTCACTATCTTTCCATCAAATATAACTTTTTCTCTTCTGACAGACACTATACTTTTCTAGTTCATGATGATATTTGGTTCTTTTCCACTCTTATGCTGGTTGAGAATATTAATTTTGGTCAGTTTATTATGTACAACGTTTCCATAACATTAAGATAAAGAGCTAAAACATCTCATAAACCCTCATCCTTTGTCACATCTTTCAGGATTTCAGTATTCCATCCATTGAAGATATGTTGGATTTTAACTTCTTTTCTATTATAAAACTCTTTTTGAAATGGGTTACCAGTTGATTGATAAGACAATAAATACAATAATAACATAACGATAAGGCTCCTATATACAGTGTTAATTATGAGTCTCTTTTAAACCATACTATTGATTATCTGTATATGATGAGGCCATCACCTTAAAACTATGTCATGGCTTTATAATAGATTTTTACTTCAATAGTCTGAGGCTTATATTACTTAACTTCAATGCAAACTTACTTCCTTATGAGATTGCTTTGAGGATCTATTCACACTATTTCACTTTTATTTTCCTAATGATATTAGATATGTGAAAAGGTTGGTTATTGTATTTAGAGGGAGTGGTCAATTTCTTGGATTTACTTGACATTGTACCTATTATTAATATTATTGGTAGAGTAATTTATATATATATGTATCTGCTTATATGTTATGATTATGCTACTTGGATTACGTTTTTATTTTGTTTGACTATATTATGCTTGAGTGAGAAATGGTTTATTGTTTAAGATTTTAAGATCATAAAATTGACAATATCCATAATGCATGAATTAGAAGAGATTTAAAGGTTCATATTACTTTGATATAGAGAAATTATGTATGCTCAAATGGTTAATTTCATTATTGACTTTATAATATCACAACATATTTTATCATCATAAAACATAGAGATTGTTGAACTATGGAAGGTTCTAATCCATGTTTTGATGATAAAAGAGCATATTTACTATTCTTGATTTATTATTCAATTCCTAAAAGAAGACAATAAAAAATAAAGTCAAGAAACACCTTATGGAGACCATAGAGAGAAATTTATAAACTTCATCCATTCAAGTGAAGGATGAATCCAAGAATAAGAAAAATTAAGGAACAACAAGACCACAAATTCTAATGTAGCTAGTTTTTATTATACCTCCTACTTAGTTACTTTAATACTTTATGGTCTCTTTATCCATAAGGATATTATCTTTTGAACTTAAATATTAAAGATTTTTAAGTACCAATAGGAATTAAGGTTTTATTTAAACAAAAATCGTCTTCATCCTTAAAGCATTTTTTAAGGAATGCTTTATTAAGTATTTGAGTCAAATTTTTGTTAAGAGAATGAGTTTAATAATTTGACTAACTTGAAAAAAAATTTTGAACTTATTTTTATATCCATTGTTTGACCAACTTAGGTTAGTAGGCAACTAATAATTTTTTTTTGGCATATTGGTCGACTATTATTTTAATACAGTGAACCATTGTCTCTTAAAAGCTAAGAAAAATATGTACTATGAATTTTTTGATGTATTAGTTGATACCAAAACGCAAAAATTTATTTATTACGAGTTTGTATTAATATTAGTCAATATATTGGTTTAGTTAACTAATATAACATATCAGTTAACTAATATCACTATTACTAGTCACTATAATGACCTTTTTTTTATGTCTAATGATATTTTAAAGGTGCTATAGGTACAAATACTTGTGGGTTTTTATTTTTTAAACATCTTCATGACATTTGAGAAATTCAACAACATATTTGAAAGGGCTTTTAAGCATTCTTAAAAATTTATACATTCATTAGAAAGCTTTTATGAGTACTTGAGCATTAAAATTGGCAAGTAAGCATTATTCCAGTTGTAAAGATGTTGTAAAGATCATTTGGTTGTATTGTCTTATATTTAATTGATCCAAGAAGATTATGGTTTCTTTTCACCTTTACTAAAGATTATACAAGGATTACTCTTTACCCTAATAAAGATTATTATAAAAAGGTTCCTCTTCTCCTTATTAAAAGAAGAGTTTAGTAGAATCCCAAGAGAGACTTAGGGAGTCAATGTAGGCAGGACTAGTTTATTGAACCATTACAAAATTGGTTTACAATTTCTTTTTCCTACACTCTTTAACTTGTTCTTGTTTGTCTAATTGAACTTGATTAAATTGCCATTTCATTTCATCATTCTATTTGAAATTGATCAAGTTTCATTTTTAAGTTGGGAAAGCTTTTTAATTTCATTACATCCTATTAACCCTCTCTTGAGTACCATTATGGATTAATAAAACAAAATAAAATAAGGATTTAATAAAATATTTGGTTACTTTCATTATTTAAAATAAAGTCATAGTCCTCATTACTAATTCAAAAAATTATTAAATAAACTCCTTGTAGGCTAGGTTTCAATTAAATTTAATTGACCTTAAGTTTGCTCAAACAAACCAATCAAATTAAATTAGGTAGATAATACAATTATCAATTACATTGATGTGACTATTAGATCAATTTGGTAACAACTTATAGTTAAAATATGTCATAAATGATATTCCTAATCATGCATCTAATTTTATATGATCTTGAATTTGTTGATCCAAATTATATAAAATTAGTTAATTAAGATTTATTAATTTATGATAAAACATATTTGAGTTATAAAAGCCTTGAGTTTGCATTACAATCCTAACAATAAATAGAAATATAGTTTTATACTTAAATAATGGAAAGAAACAATCATGTTATCAATGTATACTTAATATTTAATTGAGTGATTTAAAATTTTATGTCTCATTGTAATTAATATAATCTCATTATATTAATTACATTTAACACAATCAAATTATAAAATATAATCCTACAGAATTTTCTGGATTCTAATTATTAAAATTGATAACTAATTTAATTTAAAATTTTAATTCTTAAAAT
>JAOQML010000001.1:21120943-21135968 GCA_027568935.1 Erythroxylum urbanii
TAACAAAATACATAAAGATAAAAATATATTTCATAAATAAATTAATAGTTTCTTATATTAATTATAATTAACTAGTTAATTATAAAGGTATAACTAGCAAAATAAGTATAATAAAGATAAAAGCCAAGACTATGTAATCGAGTTGTCGAAGCAGAGGAAGTCAGAAAAATAATCTTTATACTTGAAAATGAACTTGTTAAATTAATCATATATTGGAGATAAATATTATGTTCTTCAATGATGAAACACTAATTTTAAGTAATTAGGAATTTTATAAGTAGAAGAAGGAAGAAGATTAAGCAATAAAGAGAAGTTATGTTATTTCGTTGATGTCATTTTCAACTGTTGTAAACCCTTTTAACTAATTAGCTAGTCATTATGCAAGGACCAATGGAACGATTACATTTTTCATTGCCTTACCATATCATTTATTCAAATGGTATCGTAGGTCATGAGCTTTCATCTTTTATTAATAAAATGAAGTCACTTCTTTTTCCTCAAATGAAATCATAAACTTTTATCTTCTATTAATATATAGACAATGATAATATAAATCATTTAAATACTCCAAGAAGTATCAACTTAAAAGACCAATGAATTAACATTTCGACAATATGTCTATTTTTGCATTATATAGATCAAGAATTATTATCAATTATTTGAGCAACAAGGTGAAAGACTAAGGAAAATATTAGACAACTTAAGTTGATTAGTAAATTATTTCTTAAGATGAAACTTAAAAAGTGGGATGGGTGTAGGGAGTAACCAGTAATTGTGGTTTATAGGCAATTGAATTGATTCTCTAAAGAATAAGGAAAAGATTAAATTCAATGATAAAAACTGTATGATTATCACATTGACTTAAACTATATTACAATATAGATGGAGTTTCATATAAACCAATTCTCTCATTTAGAAATCCCTTTAAGTTATGTGTTTTTTAGTGAGTTATTTTATCCTATTTTGAGCTCTACATATATAGAACTAGATTAATTTCATTATCGACTTATGATCACATAATGTCCAATCAATGACTAAAACATTGGAATCACCAAATGATTTATGGAATGTGAATAAGAGGAGGATATCCATATAGAGTTTCAAAAGGGAAACATTTTAGGGCAAAATAAAGGATGGTATTATAACACAATTTATTCAAGGACAACCAACAATGACATTGATGTGGATAGTTACTAGTTTTGTAGTGTAAGTATACATCTATAGTGTAATTTAAAACTTATATCTACTTATCTGATTGTGGATGATAGGTTGTAGAGTGATGTAATTAAACACCCAAAAGCTTAAAAAACTCAGTCCAAAATGAAATAATAAAGATCGGATCATGATTACTGTAAGGGTATGCCATATAACTTGTAGATATGACCAATATAAACTTGAGCTACTTTAGGTACAATGTATGGGTAATTTTAAGGAATGAAGTGCCCACATTTATTGAAGGGATTAATGATGATCAGTATAATAGTATAACTATATTATTTTGGTAAATCCTTCACAAAATAAAAGTAACATTTGTCCATATATAGTTTGGAATATGTAAAGATTGAAGCTTACCAATAATAGTAATAAGCTCATATTTATTGCATTGGTAAGTTTTATAATTTCCCATAAGTTTCCTGATATATGCTTGCAATTTTTGTTAAAATAAATATAGTTGAATCCTTTTGTAGAGGTGCCTATAACGTCTCCTAATAGCATAATAACAAAATAAAAATACAATATGAGTTCTTAAAGTTGTATCACTACCTATTGTCATTAATCCAAAAGTAAGCTAAATTTAAGCTAGTACCATGCTTCATCTTTCATATGATCTATTTTAGAACTCCATTATTTTCCCAACTCCCTTTAGTTTTGTGTAACAAATTAGTGTGAACATTGAAAACGACCATGTTACATAAGTTAACACTAGATACTGAAAACGACCATGTTACATAAGTTAACACAAGTTTTAGTAACCATATCTGTTGGGTGTTATAATTTTCTGATTAAGAAAAGAACCCAAACTCCTATGATTAATGTGAATAATAAATTGCTTGCCAAAGATATAATGAAACCATTGTCTGATAGCTATGAATAAAGCTAGAAATTCTTTCTCATAAGTGAAGATGAGTATATTTAGGATACAAGGTCTCATTGACGTAGGCGAGAGGATGAAACTCTTGTCTAAGAACTGCCTCAATTCCTTATCAAAGGCATTGGCCTTTATAACCAAAGGTTTGCTAGAATCTAAGAGAGTAAAGATTACTGCCTTTACAAAAACTTTCTTGAGCTGAGCAAAAGCTATAGTAATTTCTCCTGACTATTTAAATGACTTTTTAATCAAACATTGGGATAAGATTTGCTAATTTGACCATACCTTTTAATAAACCTTTTATAATAAACCAATAAGCCTAGGAAACTTCTAAATTGTTTTAACATTTGTGGTATTGGTTACCCCATGATAATCTAAATCTTTTTAGGATTAGTTGTAACTCTTTTAATACTAATGATATGTCATAAATATTCCACCTACCTAGTAGTAAAAGATTATTTGTATTACTTGATAAATAATTGATGATGTCTAAATTCTTCTATTACTTATATAAGATGGCATACATGTTGCTCCCAACTTTTACTATAAATGAGAATATCATAAAAGAATACTAAGACCAACTTTCTTAAGTAAACTTTGATTACAAAGTTCATTAAGCTTTGAAAGGTTGGTGGTGCATTTGTCAATATAAATGTCATATAACTTTAATGAATCTTAGATGATGTTTTTATGTATATCATCTATACTAACTCTTAAAATAAGCATGGTAAAGTATTCAACCTTATACAATTCATCTATTAATAGGTAGGAAAATTGTCTTTATTGGTACTATTGTTTAGAGCTTTACAATCCACATTAAATCTCCATGAACCATCTTTCTCTTTAACTAAAATTATTGGAGAGGTAAAAAATCTTACACTCTTTTTAATTATTTTTATCTAGAACATCTTTTCCATTAATTATTGTACTACCTTTTTTTGTATCGTAACATATCTATATGGTCTCAAATTCACTACGTCTACATCCTCTTCAAATTAGTTTGATGATCGTGAAGTCTTAAAGGTGGTAAGCCTTAAAGTATCAAAAGTATATCCTAATTTCTTCCAATAGTTTATGTAGTGGACTTACTAGCTCACCAGAAAAATGTTTCAATAGACTCACTTTTATAGCCTTAAAACAGATTTATGGTGCACTCCACAATTGTAAATAGTTTTCTTATTGCAGTAGCAAAAATTGATTTGACATTTTAGCTCCTTTTAAACATTTGTCTAAACATTTACCCTTCAATTTAAGTAAGCCTTTACACTTCATACTTCTTAGTTATGTGTTCTCTCCTTTCTAAATAAATCTCATCAATCCTTTTCTTATAATTGCAATTGATATCATTCAATTTTCATAACATCTTTGAGCAACCATTCCATACTTCTTAACTAAGCTATAAGCTTACTACAAGCTTTTAGGGGCCAAAATTTTAATTGGGTATTAAACTTTTGGCTTCCACCCTTTTAAGAATAAACTCACCAAGTATGATCTTAGTATCATTAACTTGTTTGATAGAAGATAAAATCTTTCACAATATTCTTATTAATCATTCTTACCTAAGTTTTTTTAATTTCCAATAGGATCCTTGTAAAGTAAATAACTTGTTATTATAGAAATCATGTATAATATGCAAAAAACACAAGAAGGGGGTTGAATTGTTTAAATCGTCTAAGACAGTAATCTTTAAAAACTTCTTGATTTTCTTGAAAGATTTAGACGATTACAAAACAACGCACTTATTTTGTTTGAGTAATGCAACAACGGAAATAGTATCTATTCTTCTAACAAAAAAAATTAAAGAGATAAGGGTTAGAGAATATGACACCGCGATTTATATTTTTTTACACTTAACCTTTGGACTACATCCAGTCCTCAGAGTTTATTTAAGATTTCACTATCTCTTGCAACTTTGCAAGTATTATTTCTCACTTCCAGAGCCTCTTCAGGTTTCTTTCACAAAATATTCTTTATCTGCTATCTTAGCCTCTTCAGGCTCTAGCCTTCCCTTTCACTTGAAAAGATATTGTTTGAGTTTTCTAGACTCACATTACAAGTGTTCTTGATCTCTCTTCTTCCTTCTTTTCACTCAGGATATTTTTACAGTATACTCACTTGATTATTTAGTGTAAGTAAGTCGTAGATGAGGTATCAGTGAGGTATCATTTGTTTATAAAGTCTACTATTAGTGTAATTTTCATATAAATTGATGTCAAGTTAAGGTCTCTCCTTTAAGATGCATCATGTCAATCCCTACCTTTAGCTTCAGAGGTGTGATACCTAAATGAAAAAATTTATCATATTTGTAAATCCAATTTTTAATCATCTTCTCTAAGCACAAGAAACTATATATTCAAAGACTTTATAAACAAATGATACTAATAACTGTTATACATTCCTTTGCCACCATTCTTAACAACCATCTATTAACCTTATTTATTCCTTAACTCTTTTGGTAGGATAAATGAATATATTGTGTCACATATTCCTTCAAATCTTACAGGTCTCACTGATACCTCATCTACGACTTTTATACTTGAGTTTTCATGTTTTTTTCAATTCTTCCTAAATCATAGAAGCTTATGTCTTCTGCCATTGTTCTAAAGATTTTGAGTTTTGATATCATATCATTACATTCTCCGATGTTAAAACCCTAATATTAGGGAATTGAGAATTTTAAAATTAAAGAGAAGGAAAAAAGAAGAATTAGAAAGAAATTATGTTATTTTGTTGATATCATTTTTAACTGTTACAATCCTTTTTAATTAATTAGCTTGCTGTTATTCAAGAACCAGTAAAATTATTAGCTTTTATCACTTTAACCTATCATTTATTCTTAGGTTACATGCTTGTCTTTTGTCAATAAAATGATGTCGCTGCCTTTTCCTCAAACTATGTCGCATCTTTTTTAATTCATTGTTTGCCTCCTAGTTATGCGAATGATCGTGGTTTTTCGATATGTGTAAGTTCTAATTAATAACCTCGATAATTTGCAAGCATACAGGTCATTCGCGTAGTACCTAAGGTGTCAATCCCACGAGGAGGGATAATTTAATCCTAAAATCTACGGCCAACACAATGCGCGACAATTTAAAATGTAACAAAACTAAGGCAAGAATCAATTAAGAAAATATTAACAAAGTAGCAGTTGCAACACACACTCAAGAATCAACCTAAAGGAACTATCAATTGAAAGAAAGGAAAATTTTTACTTACCTTTAACGCTAACCAAATCAATTATGAATTATCGGATTATTAGTCTTAGACGATCCTAGGGTTGATTACTCTCTCTCGAGTTATAACCATTAATCGTAAATTATAAACCCTAATCAGATTATAGAAATTTGCAATTTCTCATTTAACAATCTATCCAAAACCTTAATTAGATCTGACGTTGTCCCATAAACAATTGGGAACTTATGCGAGATCTTTCTTCACACAATTACCGATTTGATTAATTTCTCGTTCTTATTAAATCACCAACTCTTGTTAGCCCAATTTAATTATTTTTCATTTGATTTACCCTCTCAGTTTATTATTGAATTATGCAATCACATAAATCAATCATAATAAATCCAATAAACATAAAAAAAATTAGATTTTCTTAAATCAAAGATGAAAACCCGAAGGTGAGTATAAAACATCTTAACATTCACAAATCCTATCATCAAACTACTATTCCCAATTCTATACAATAATACAAATGGAAAATAATAGGAAATACGATCTTGAATGGAGACGGGAGGCAGTAATATCAGGAAACTCCAAATTCAGGAAGTACGTTAATATCGGCTTCTCCACTTTTCTCTTCCTTCTTCTCTTTCTCAATCTTACGTTGAACTCTCTCTAGGGTTTCTCTTTAAAGTGGTTGATGCAAAATGCTCCTCATCTTCTTTGTCTTATTTTTTATATACCTTTTGTGTTATGGGTAGCCCTAGGATTTTTCTAGGTCCGAAAAGCCTAAAAACTCCTTCAAAACTTGACGTTTTTTAGTGTCTGTGAGTTTGTCCGATGCAGGCCACGATTGTGGGCGACATTTGAGCCTTCTATCACGATCGTGGCAAGTAGGCCACTATCGTGGGTAGTGTCCTGGGCTTTTGTCACGATCATATCATATGGGTCATAATCGTGGGCTGATTCCAGTGCTTCTGTCACAATCGTGGCCTGTTATGCCACGATCGTGGGCCATTGTTTCGACCCGAATCTCTCTGAAACTTCTCCATTCTCTGATGTTGACCCTAAAACACTAACAAACACATTAAGGTACCTCAAAAACGTAATAATTAAGCTCAAAGACTTGTACTAACCCCTAAAAATACTTAAACACAATTAATTAACAAATTAACACAATTCTAACCTAAACACATACTAAATGATTAAGTTAACAATTAAATGCATATCAAACTAAGCCCTAAAACATGATGCAATTCACACTTATTAACATCCCCACACTTAAACGTTTGCTTGTCCTCAAATAAAAAAACAACAAACACACAAAAATTCATATAGCACATAATGCAGTAATGAGAAAATGTCTTTAACTTCATGAAATAAATTTAATTTTAAACACGATCATTTGAGTCATTTTATATCATTAACATGAAAAATCCACGTCTTAGGGCTTTGAACTAAATATGCATATTAATCCATACTCAAGTGTTAAATTGTTTACCCTTTTCAATTGCACACATACATTAATAATTCTTTGGTCATTCAGACTCTATAACTACTCATAAGTACGTTTTCATGAAAAGTCAAGCTATTACAAGTTCTGTAGGTTTTTATTCGAAAACACATTTTTTAATTTACTTTTTGGTTAGTTTTTTTTATACGGTGGCAAACATTAGTAATGAATGTCGATCCGGTTACTCAACTAAGTCATGTTTGTTATTAAGTTGCTTGGTTGGAAGGTCATTATAACTTTTTTACATAAAGGAACACATTTGTGATGCGTGTCAATCTGGTTACTCAGCTATATCGCATTCTCAACTGGCTACTAGCTCTATTCATAACCCGAAAGCCAGTGGGATAGTTATTTATTTTAAAATTAATAAACATGTTTTTTTACCTTGTTGCTTTAGCTACTCATTTCCATAAAAAATACTAGCAAAGTTACTTAAGTTGAAAGGCCTCAAATTATGAATGAATGTGACAATTTAGAGGGTTAAAAACTAACACTAAATCCTAGTTAAGCTTTATATTTATCCAAAGACCCTAACTCACTAATTTTATGAGCTAATGGCTCTTCAGAACCTAATAGACTATATTCAAAATTAAATCAATTCTAATCTATTTAAGCCATTAACACATTCACATAATTCAAAAAATGCAACCTAACAACTATCATACAATATGCAAAATCACATTTAAAGCAAAACACATAACCCTCTCCACACAATGAATATGACATATGTCCCAACTCTAACGTCATTGAAATCGAGCCATCTCTTTCATCCTTCTGGAGTTCTCCATAAGTGTATCTATAATTACCTTGGTGTTTGCGGAGATTGTATCTGGTACTTTCTGCTAGCCCAATTCTTCTATTTTTTCTTCTTCCTCAGATTCCTCACTAGTCGAATCCTCTTCTTGTTGTTGTTAAGCATTTAAACTCGCTTGTCCAGTCTTGCCTTTGACGTGTGTCTTGGAACTAATATCTCGAAGTTTCATATTATGAGATTTCAGGATTTCAACTTGCAATAGATGATGATGGTTCATGAATTTAGGATAGTAGACTATGAGCCCGTTGCACTCAACTCCATAGTAAGTAGTTGTGGCTGAAACCAAGTAACCCATTCCTAAGTTATTGCTCCTTTTGTTTTGAGCAATAATAATTTTGTTAAAGATGTGGGTGGTTTTGCAAACTAGGATACTATGATCCATACGCCACAACATGAAAAGTTCTTTTGTCAAACACTTGTTGGTTTCTGTTTTGTCAAAAACGGTTTGACGCATGAATTTGTGATTTAACAAGTGTTCGTGGCTCCTAATGGTGTTGTTGTGTTCATTTTTGGCGTCGAAATGTTCTAACCCAGTTAGCTCAATCCAGTAAGGGTTGACACATAAATCATCGTGCTGATTTACTACGGATGACTCGGGGAAACCACAAATTTCATACAAAGTTTCATAATCAAGCCCATAAGGTTGTCCCCATAACCTAAACCACAAGTTTTTAGGTTTGTTGGATTCGTACTGAAGGGATGTAAAAAATTCTAAGGTAAGTTCTACATAAACTAAGAGTTGAAATTGAATGAACTAACCCCATTGAATTTTTTCTGCTAAACTTTCGACCTTGTCTTGTAATTCTAATATAAACTTTCGACCTTGTCTCACAATTTTAATATATATAAAGTTCAAAATGAAAATACTTTGGAACCATAATCTGTTTATTGCAAAGAGAATGAAAACACGTACCTTCCTCATCTGAGAAGATCAGGAAAGGTGCTTCGTAATTAGCCACCCTGTTCCTTTTCTCTCATCTTGAGACTTGGTTTGTCTTGCTGATTGATCACGTTTTACTATTTGCTTGGTGCGTGGCATACTGGCTTGCGAGTCAATAAAAGTTGAAAAAAACTGGAAGTTTAAAATTTGGGTAGAGAGAAGTGAGAGTGTTTGGAGGATTAAAGCTTAGAGAGATAAAGTAAAAATGAAAGTAAGTGAAAAATTGAAGTTAGAAATGAATATATAGGTGATTGGAGGGTAAAATGGTAAAATTTAATGATGACAGTCACGTGTTCCTTTTTTCCTGACACAGGCCACGATCGTGGCTTTCATTTTTTCCACCAATGAATTTGTTTTTTCCTTTTGTCCTTCTCCACTTTCCGAAATCACTTTTTAACTCTTTATGGCCCTTTCACCTCTCTTTGTGTACTTCATTAATCATCAAATTCATGTCAAAGTCCTATGCCTTCTCGATTTTATTTGAAAATTAAATAACCTAACTATAGAATTCAAACAATCTAGAAGAAAAAAATCAAGTGAAATAATATTTTATAGGTTGCCTCCCATGCAACGTTTCTTTTAACGTTGGTAGCTCGATGCTCTTCTTTGCTCATGATGGTTCAAATGAATGGTGCAATGGTAGTGCAGTCACTAATCTCATAATTTACACATGAGCTACCATGCTCTGGATTCCACTTTCCTTGTGATTCTCCTTCCTTCGCCTTCTTCTACGCAATTGTTTCTTTCTAAATGCATTCCCAGGATCCTCAATATCTTCTCATTGTCCTCGAGGTTCGGTTTCCTTGATATTAGTTGGAGGTAAAGGAGAACTGTTATTTTTCTTTGACACTTTGAAGGTTGTTTGCTACTTTCCTACCCTCATAGTTAGTTACCCCCATTAACATTAATTATTGAGCAAGAAGTGGCCAGGAACGATCGTCCAAGGACTATAGGGGTTTCCACATCTTCTCTAATATCCAATATATAGAAGTCTATAGGAAAGGTAAATTTATTAATTTGTACTTGCACATCCTTAATAATCCCCTTCGATCGATGAACTATTTTATCGACCATCTTTACAAACATCTATGTGGGTTCTAACTCTCTTAAACCCAACTTTTGACTAAAGGTATAGGGCATCATATTGATACTTGCTCCCAAATTCACAAATGCTCTGACTATGTTGACTCCATTGATACTGCAACGAATGTAAAATTCCCCTAAGTCCACTTTCTTCTATGTTATGTTAGGGTTGTCTTATGCTATGTACTCCTTAACCTTCTCCTTAACTGATTCCTTTAGTGTGAGCCTCGTTTGTAGATGTTCTATTATGTCCTCAACCTTGTTTGATTCAACCTCCTTAAAATTCCTAATTGCCCTATTTAAAATTAACTTCTGTTTAGATAGAATAGGGTATGGAATTTCAGGTCAAGGTTCCTTGATTGGCTCAATTACGAGCTCATAGAAGGAATTCCATGATTACCTGTCCTTGTCCTTTATCCCTGTCTCCCTTCATATGTTCAAGTTTCTTTTCCTGGGTCTTAGTGATGGCCATAATTCGTTCCTTTGAGTTAGACTCGGTATTACTTGGAAGGGTTCCTACATTCTAAGTGAATATTGCCTCCGCTAGTTAACCTACTTGGACCTCCAGATTGTGTATTGAACAAGCGTAGTTCTTGGTGACTTGCTTGAATTTGCTTTCAAGCCTTCTATATGCATCCTTCATGCCTCAAATTTTATCTAAAATCTTATCCAACTTGGATTCCATTAAGCTTGGTTTATCTTGTTGGAAGCCTGATTGTCCTTTAGGTCTAAACTGTCCTCCAGCATCGTTCGTCCAAGAGAAGTTAGGTGATTCTTCCACCTAGGTTTGTAAGTGTTAGAGTAGGGAATGTTGCCCCCTCCTTGTCCATATTGAGCTCCCATATAATTCACTTGCTCTGGGTCACTTTCCTTCATCAAGAAACAGTCTCCCATATCATGGTCTATTTGTCTACAGAGTTCACACTTAAGTTGCACGGCCTTCATTGGAGCTGAGGACGAAGACTTTTATGTTGTTGAGCTGTTGAGTCAAGTTATCAATTTTAGTTTGTATTTCCATCATTTGATCAACAGCTACAATTCCTATTTGATCGCAGAAGGTAGTAGTTTGTCTACTCCGCTCGTTCGTCCATAGGCAGCTATTACTTGCCATATATTTTATTAGCTCTTCCGCTTCATCAACCGTCTTTCTCATCAGTGATCCTCCTGAAGCTGTGTCAATCGTGCCTCTCGTATATAGGGTTACTCCATTATAGAACGTTTGCAAAAAGAATTACTTGGACAAGTTATAGTGTGGGCATTTTTGTTGCAAATCTTTATATCTTTCCCACGCTTCATAAATTGAGTCCTTGTCACTTTGCTAAAAATTGGTAATTTCCTTGATGATTTTAGGGTCTTAGTTAGGGAAAAATATTTTGTTTAAGAAGGCAAGAACTAGCTGATCCTAACTCATGACATTGGCTAGGATGAGGGGATGATACTAAGCCTTTGCTCTATCTCTAAGTGTAAAGGGAAAGAGCCTAATTCTAATCGCATCTTTCGACATTTGATAGTTCCTAAAGATATCATAGACTTCAAGGAAGTTCACTATATATGCTTTGAGATCTTCGTTCGTTAGTCCATAAAATTGCACATTCTATTGAAGCATATTTAGGAGGGCTATTTGATTTCAAACAATGCTACTTATACGGGTGGCCTAGCTACTCCTTAGTTAGCCACATTGAAACCTGGTCTGATGAAGTCGATAAGGTCTGTTTTTGACATCCTTAGTTCAATACGTGGTCTAAATCTTGCTGAAATTCCTCAGCCATTGTTGATTTCGTAATTTTTTCTTCTTTGTCACACCGAGCTTTCCTAATGGTTCTTTCTAGTCGAGTGATGTCTAAATCTAAGATTTCCAGGCACACCACTCAAACTTCTTGTGATCGTTGTGTTCATTCAAGAGCACGATTTCAGAAATAGGAAGAAAAACAAAAAATAAAAAATGAAAAACTAAACTAATCGCTTTAAGCTATAAAACTAAACTAATTGCCTCCCCGACAACGGCGTCAAAAACTTAATCTTAGTTTTCTGATGTGTGTAAGTTCTAATTAATAACCTCGATAATCCGCAAGCGTACGGGTCGTTCGCATAGTACCTAAAGTGTCAATCCCATGAGGAGGGATAATTTAATCCTAAAATCTAAGGCCAAAATAATGCACAGTAATTCAAAATGTAACAAAACTAAGGCAAGAATTTAATTCAATCATGCAACTCAATTTTAAGAATCAATTACGAAAATAATAACAAAGTAGTAGTTGCCACACACACTCAAGGATTAACCTAAAGGAGCTATTAATTGAGAAAAAGGGGAATTTCTACTTATCTTTAACACTAACTTAGTCGATTATCAATTATCAGACTATTGGTCTTAGACGATCCTAGGGTTGATCACTCGCTCTCGAGTTATAACTATTAACCTTAAATTATAAACCCTAATTAGATTTTAGAAATTTGCAATTTGTCAATTAACAATCTATCAAAAACTCTAATTAGATTTGAAGTTGTCCAATAAACTATCGGGAACCTATGTGAGATCTCTCTTCACACAATTACTAATTTGATTAATTTCTGGTTCTTATTAAATCACCTAACTCTCATTAGCCCAATTTAATTATTTTTTATTCGATTCACCCTCTCATTCTATTACCGAATTATTCAATCACATAAATCAATCACAATAAATCCAATAAATATAAAACAATAAGATTTTATTAAATCAAAGATTAAAAAACCCGAAGGTGAGTACAGAACATCTCAACATTCCCAAATCCTATCATCAAACTTTTTTTCCCAATTTTATATAATAATAAAAATGGAAAATAACAGGAAATACGATTGGATGGAGACGAGAGGCAGCAACGTCAGGAAACTCTAAATCTAGGAAGTACGTCGATGTCAGCTTCTTCTCCATTTCTTTCTTCCTTTTCTCTTTTTTAATCTTTTAATAAACTCTCTCTAGGGTTTCACTTCAAAATGGCTGATGTAAAAAGCTCCTCATCTTCTTTATCTTATTCTTGATATACCTTTTGTATTATGGGCAAGCCTAGGGTTTTTTGGGGTCTGAAAGGTCTAAAAACTTCCTCAAAATTTGACATTTTTTAGTGTCTGTATGTCTGCCTGTTACAATCGTGTTATATAAGCCACGATCATAGGCTGACTCTAGTGCTTCTGTCACGATCGTGGCCTGTTGTGCCATGATTATGGGCTATTATTTCGGCCTGAGTATCTCCAAAACTTCTCCGTTCTTCGATGCTGACCCTAAAACACTAACAAACACATCAAGGTATCTCAAAAACATAATATTTAAGCTCAAAAACACTTAAACACAATTAATTTACAAACTAACATAATTCTAGCCTAAACACATACTAAACGATTAAGTTAACAATTAAATGCATATCAAACTAAGCCTTAAAATATGATGCAATTCATACTTATCAATGATCAATACCTTTATTGCACTAAGAAAGAAAGAGGCAATAAGTAGCCACTCTTTTTTATTTATTTTATGTAGTGGAGGTTAAAAGAGTCAAAATGTGAACAAGAGTTTGAGAGGCACAATTTTTTTTGGTTAGTCCATCAGTTTTAAAGTAGAGCGGCTTTTTTAATCATATTTCGTTCTTGAAGATTAGAGGGATTATGTTAGCCTTTTAACATAGCATGACCTTTTTGTTTTAACCAATGGTGATCCTAGGCCAACGTTTAGCATGAATTAGACATGCCAAAGGAACCAAAGTAACTTAACTAAGTAAGATCAAGCACGGTTCAAGCTGCGGCTAATTTAGATGGACCTTTTGGGCATTGATTGGCTTGCCTAGTATGAGATGGACTTTCTTAAGATGTCTTTGGTGGGACTAAGGATGAAATGGTGGCAAATGATGGACTATGGATGAACAGACTAGACTATAGGTAGACATTGGTCAAATTATACGCGAATTGGCTTAGAACTTAACTAACCTTTACCTTTGGATGAAGATCATTGGTGATGTGGCAAAGTTAGTTGGATGAATTATGAAAGAAGTGGGAGGACATGGCAAAGAACATGGATGAGGTGTCTTGTAAGCATTTTATGCATATTGCTTTTACTTAGAAGTGGGATAGTGGTAAGTTATGTAAACCACCCACTAAAGTAGTGCCTAAAGTGGTTGGAGATGTCAACCATCAAGTTAGTGGCTTAGTGGCCTTGAGGTCACTTTCTTTTGTTCTTGCCCAAAAGTCTCCAAAAGCCTATAAATAGCTCATTTGAGCAAAGGCTTCTTTCATTAGAGAGAGTTGGAGCATTTGTATCCTTCGTATAAATTATAAGTTATATAAAGGTTGGCAATTTTGCTATAAAACTTTGTGCATCTTTCTCTTCTTATTGTTGCCCATCCTATTATGTTGACTAAGTGAACTTCGTGGGTCTACTTGACCTTTGTGGGAAACACCTTAAACACGAAGGATTTGGTAAGGTTGAGTTGAATTGTGAGAATTCAACTATCGTACTTAGACTTTAGCTCATTTTATGTGCGAACTTGGAGTTCCTTGCAAAGTCTTTGTAACAATTGATATTAGAGTTGTGTTAGAGGTTCAATAGTGGGTGGAAGTAATCTTACTAAGCGTGTTACAAGTGTGGAAGCACTCATCTGTCCTTTACTTATGGGTGAAGAAGAAGTCCTTTCTTATACATCACGTTTTGAAGCTTTAGAGAGGTTGATCCAGGCTTTGCAAAATCAAGTGGTCGGATTGTTTAAAACATAAAAGGATGAAAATTTCGAGATGATTGTCCTTAGACGTGCCATTGCAACTATAGATGTGGGACATGTTTAAAGTACCATGCTAAAGTTGTATGAACCAAAATTTTTTGAGGGCATTTGAAATGTTAAGGAAATTGATAACTTCTTGTAGGATATGGAGCAGGATTTTGCTACTGCTAAGGTATCAGATATAAAAAAAGTGAAAATTTTAGCAATTTATCTCAATGGAGATGAAAAATTATGGTAGAGAACTTAAACCTCTACCGAAATTATTATTGGTTGACCTCTTGTTGATATATGAGAGAGGATGAAAAAAGAGCTGAAGGACCAATTCCTTCCTAACAATACTACTTGGCTTATAAGGGATGCCTTGAAATGGTTGAATCATGATAGGTTGGCAAAGGATTACATTAAAAAATTTAGTTCCTTAATACTTAATGTTGAGAATATGTCAAATGAGGACAAGCTATTCGACTTTATGTTAGGTTTAAAACTTTGGGCACGGAGTTGCAAAGGCAAATGTCAAAGATGTTGTGGGTACTATTATGGCTATAAATGCTTTGGTAGATTTTAGAGTGTCAAAGGAAATCAAAGCCTCTTTATCTTCTTAAAAGTCAAAAGGAACTTTGTAACATCCCGTTTCTATATAACGGGTTGAATTATAGAAACGGGTACACGG
>JAOQML010000001.1:21149205-21192022 GCA_027568935.1 Erythroxylum urbanii
ACGATGAGAGATGAGAGGCGGCGGTGAGTCGGTGACAAATGACGGTGAGAACGAGAGACGAAGAGAGAAGAGAAGCAAAGCAGAGAGACCGAGAGTGAGAGAGGCGGCAGATCTAGGGTGGGGGAGAGCGGGGTCGGGTAGATGATTAGGGTGTTTTTGGTCCTCAAAATTTGAGGAATTGTGGTACTGACCCCGATACTGTCCAGTATCGTGGTACCGGCCGGTACCGACAGATAAGGTCCGGAACAGACTGGTACTCAGGGCCAGTACCTGAAATATAGGTACCATTCCAGTTTCTCGCCGGTACCGGTCGGTACGGAATGGTACCTGTAACGCTGGTTAAAACATTAATCTTTAACATAAATAATAAGAAAAGAATATTAAGTGAGACAAATTCATCTTATTTGTGACATTGTAAGTTAAGTCATATCAATAAAACTATAATCACATAATTACTTAAAGAAACATATTTGGATCTTTTTATTATGAATTATATGAATCTTATTTGTTAGGGAAAATGACTAAACAATCATGTAGTGGAAAAGGAGAATGTGCCAATAAGTAATTAGAGCTTATACATTTAGACGTATATGACCCTATATTTACACGCATTAGAGGTGGATGCACGCATTTAATAGGTGATCATTCTAAAGCTAGTTATGTATATTTAATGAAACAAAAGTTTGAATCATTTAAAGAAAAAAATTATAATTGATGTTAAGAAATAAATTGATATAACGATGAAGGCATTTAGATCTGTAAGGTAATAGTACTTAGATTATAAGTTTCTTGGTTATTTAAAAGATAATGAGATTTTCTCACGATGGACTCTACCAATCGGTCGGGTCAAGCTGAGCCTGAACCTCTAAGCTCAGACCCTACCCGAAGTTTGAATGGGCTTAGACAACCTTTTTTCTTTTAAAATTTAAAATTTAGGAAATGACATCCTTTTTCAAAGGCCAATAGTTAGAAAATTAAAAAGACAAGTTTGAGCTCAACTTGAAGCTCAAAATTTTCAAGAAAAATGTCTGAACCCAACCCCAAGTCAGGTCAAACTTAGTCAGGCATGTTGAGTTTAGGTAAGGCGGGACTTGGGCTAATTTGCTAAGTTTAATAATAAGAATAATGTAGGTCCATATAAATATAACAAAAAGAGTTCATGCCAAGTAACACAACAAAGTAGTAGTGGATATGAAACAAAAATACCTATAGTTAAAAGTTTTGAATTTATATTTATATTGCATATATAGAATTTGTTGTATATCAATATAAGTGAAATTAACAGAAAAGAGAAAAAATGAAAAACTTGAAACTTTATTCAATGACATATTCGCTTAAATTGTATTGACCTCAATTTTTATTTAGTTATTAAGAAAAGTCTCATTATCATTATTATTCAAATTCATTGCACCAAACGGCATGTCAATATTTTCCTTATAAGAAATTTTTACCCCTAAGGGCAATTTTGTCATTTTCCTATTTGGTGGACAGTCATTAATTTTAATTTTAGTTTTTCAATTAATTATCGATTAACTTATGTAATTTGATCCAGATAAGAAAGCGGCCCAATAAATGATCTAGATTAATGGGTTAAAGTTCGGGTAAAAAATGGATCCCTTTTGTGTGGACTTGGCCCATATCGGTCTTGTGATGGGAAAGCCCGATATGGAAGCTATATAAATAGGTTATGGTCTCCTATAGTTGCTTATATCAATCGTAAGTATACAGAATCTTTGACCCGTTAAGAGAGCTTACGTATTGAGAAAACTGTAGAAAGGCCTAGACCACGTGCCAGGGAATACTTTCTGTAAAGATCCCGGGAGATTGGAGCTCTTTTGGTGCCCGAAAGCTACTTCAGAATAAGAGATGGAACTGAAATCATGTATTCGACATTCCTTCATTTTTAATCCTTTCATAACCGATCTTGGATACGTAATAAGATCTGTGTTATGTATTACACGTAGTATCAGACGGTTACGTGATCAGATTATCATAAACGAAAGTTTTTTGATTTGTATCTCGTATAGTTTTTCTCCATTTTTGATTCATTTTTTGGTTTTTTTACGTATATAATTACGTAGAAGTGGTATACATAAGGCTAGCTATAAAAAACAGGTCAAAAACGGGCCAAACAGAGAGAAAATGGCATTCCAGGATGCTGAAAGTCGCCTTTGGCATTGGAGGTGCGCCTCACGCGCCTGATGACACTACAGTGTAGGGAGAGAGGTGGTGCGACTGTACACATGCCAATCGCGTGCCGTCGTGTCTCACCAGTGAGAGCACGACGTGTGTCGCGCGTGTGTAGCACATGTGGGATGCAACCTGTACTCCCACAGGCATGCGTATGATCACACGCGCCCATCTAGACTGCACATATGGACCGACGGATCGTCGACACGTGGTGGTGAGTGCGTTGCACGCGTCGTATAGTAATAGCGCGTATACGCGTAGGCCGCGAGTGTCAGTCATCGAGCGTACAGTACAACGCTCCCATGCGTATGACGTGACGGCTACATCAGCGGCTGACGTCAATTGTAACTACTACAATAACAAAAAAAATTTCAAAAATTTCCATAAAGCTATCCTAGGTATTTTTGGGTCAGTTTTCGGGTTGGGGATTTTTGGATTTATTATCTTGGTAATTAGATTTCGGAAAATTTTTTAAAGCTTTTTTAAAGTCAATTTTAAGTGCATTTTCGTACTCCGAACTGCACATAAGAGAGACGCTTAAAGTTTTATGTCTCATATGGTAAGTTTGGTATTCGAAAAAGTACGATGGACACTCTTATTGAGAATTTTTTAAATAAAAGTCTCAAATAAAGTTTAAAGACAATGTTTTCAGTTTTTGTAAGTGATTATTTGACCATGCATGTGGTTTTTTCATTTATAATTAATTTTCACATACATTATGCCCATATAGAATGTGAGGATGACATAAAGTTGTATCACTTGTGTTAGTGGACTTTCTGGGATACTGATGAGAATGTAGTCACTAAAGTGGCCTTTCAAGTCAGTATTTTGGATTGTTCTACTTACATGTTGGGGGAGGTCTCTGGCTTTATGTTTGGTTATTTTGCCCAAACGTGTTGGCCTTACATAAAGTTTTGAGATGTTCATAAAGGCATTAGATAGAGGAAAGTCGTTGCTTAAATGATTTATTCACCCAAAGGTGGTACTGTCATAAGAGTTAATGGTTTGTACTCTGTTTGTTTTTATGCGAGTATCTAATTGCATATATTATGTATTCAGCTCAAAGGTGTTTCATAATATGTGTGATCGGATTCTCGGTATAGATGCTTTTTTAATGCTTTAAAGTATCGCTATTATCCTACATTTATACTAGTTTTGACATTGTCTTTTCTATTTTTTAGTCACCTTTTTGGTCAACAACAATGTTGTCACCATTAAAACCTTGAATGGTTTCAACTTTAGGAAGTGAAAGAAGGACGTGGAGTTTGAATTGGAGATGGCAGACGTCAGCATGACAATGCACATCGACCGACCTCCCCCACTTACAAATGTCAGCTCAGAAGCTGACAGAGCAACTATGGCGACTTGGGAAAGGTCAAATAGGATGTGTTATTTGGCTATTAAGATGTCAATACCGGATCATCTATTTAGTGGACTGGCGGACACGACCGTAGCGCGGGAGTTCATGTACAGTATATCCCTGAGACACAAGGTCTCTTCTAATGCTGAGCAGAGCGCCTTGATCAAGGAACTTTTCTCTATAAGGTACACTAAAGAGGGAGGCATACGAGAGTATACCATTCGAATGGTGCACCTTCAGAGCAGGTTGAAGGCACTGGATATACCGACCTCTGACTCGCTGATAGTGCATCAGGCACTAAACACTCTTCTTCAGGAGTTTGAGATGTTGGCCACTTCCTACATCTCACAGGATGAGAACTGGGAAATCAATGCCTTGATTTCTCGGTGTGCTACAGCAGAGGAGAAGATCAAGAGCTCTCCTCATTCAGCTATATTTGTAGCTGCAAAGGGTAAAGGGAAGGCTAAACCCCAACAAACTAAAGGCAAAGGTAAGGGTAAGATACCCAAACTCTCTCCTCAGATTCAGAGTAGGCAGTCGAGCATTGTGAAGGGCTCATATGACCTTAAGAGTATGAATTGCTTCTTCTGTAAGAAGAAGGGGCACAAGAAGTCTGATTACCTGAAATACAAGCTTTGGAAGGTCAAACAGGAGCTATCAGACAACTCTTGGCCTTTATGATTCATGAATCCAATATGGTTATAACCGCATCAAGTTCTTAGTGGTTAGATAGTGGAGCTTCTAACCATGTTGTTTCCATGATGCAGGGGTTCATATCCAGGAGAAGGCCGACTAAAGGGGAGTAGAAGCTGATGGTCAGCAATAATGAGGAGGTGGATGTTTTGTATGTAGGAGATGTAGGATTAAACCTCGATATGGGGTTTGTATTATATCTATAGGACAGATTTTATATACTGTCTTTTAGACAGAATATGATATCTATATCAGTTTTGGATAAGGAAGGTTATCGTTTTGTATCTGATAATGCAGTTGTAAATATTTCTATCAATACAAGACATATCAGTACTGCCTTCTTATCCTACAGACTATATAGTATGTCTCTTACTCCTAATGAGAAGTATGTCTCTTTTTATGTTGCCGAACCTATTACTCAAAAGAGGACCTCCATAAAGGACACATTGTACATATTATGGCATAAACATCTTGGCCACATTTCTAAGGAAAGGGTTGAAAGATTGATAAAGGATAACATTTTCCCAACTCTGGACTTCATTGATCTGGAGGCATGTGTCGATTTTTGTAGGGGCAAGTTGAACAAGATAAAGAAGGAGTCAACTCATGCTTCAGGCTTATTGGCCCTCATACATATAGATGTTAGTGGTCCCTATACGATTACTTTGTGTAATGCTAGATACTTCCTGACATTTATAGATGATTATTCTCGATATGGTTATGTGTTCTTGCTTAAATAGAAGTATGAAGTTCTTGAAAAATTCAGGATCTTTAAGATTGAAGTTAAGAATCAATTGGGAAGATCAATAAAGATTGTCAAATCTGATAGAAGAGGGGAATACTATGGCAGACATGGGGTTGCAGGACAAGAAAAAGGTCCGTTTGCTAGGTATTTAAAATCAGTTAGAATAGTGGCTCAATTCACTATTTCAAGTAGTCCTGAGAAAAATGGTGTGGCCAAAAGGCTTAATCGCACCCTAAAGGACATGATGAGGTTAATGCAGAGCAAGACTAACCTCCCGAATACCTTTCGGATTAAACCATCAAACAACATTATATATCTTGAACAGAGTCCCGAGCAAGTTAGTATCAAAGATGCCTTTTGAGCTTTGGGTTGGAAGGAAGCCAAGCCTTGCACATGTTTGTGTGTGGGGCTGCCCTGCTGAGGTGAGGTTGTATAATCCTAATGAGAGTAAATTGCAACCTCATTTAACTCGTTGCTATTTAGTGGGTTATCTCGACCACTCTAAGGACTACTGATTCTACTGTAGAGAGGAAGGGGCCAGAATAGTCAAATCACAGATGGTGAAGTCCCTAGAATATAATGTTTATAATGAGAGAGGATCCTCACATCCTCCAGAAGTTAGCAGGATGGATACTACGATCATTTCGTATCGGCTTCTCATACAGTCAGCTCTGGTGGATGAAGGCCCAAATACCATGCCTATGCAGGCACAAGAACCTACTCCTATTCAGGAAGAGGTTTCTGAGGTACAAGAGTCTGTGCAGTTATGCAGATCCACCAAAGAGAGGCGACCTGCTATCTCATCAAATTATATAGTCTATCTGGGTGAGCAAGGCTACGACATTGGACATGTTGTGGATCCAGCTACTTTTTCAGAAGCCATTTCTGGATCCCATGCGGATATGTGGTGGGAAGCAATAAAGGACGAGATGCAATCTATGAGGTATAATAAGGTATGGGAGCTCATTGATTTACCTCAACATTGTAGGCCTGTTAGTTGCAAGTAGCTGTTTAAGAACAAGAAGGACACACAGCGTCAAGTTGAGCAGTTTAAGGCATGTCTAGCTGCCAGGGGATTCACTCAAAGAGAAAGAGTTGACTTCAATGTTACCTTCTCTCTTGTGTCTTCGAAGGATGCATTTAGAGTGATTATGACATTAGTAGCTCATTATGATATGTAGTTACATCAGATAGATGTTAAGACCGCTTTCCTTAATGGTGACCTTTATGAGGAGGTATATATGGAGCAAACTGAAAGATTTCAGGATCAGGATGCAACTGACAAGGTTTGCAAGTTGAATAAATCAATATATGGTTTAAAGCAAGCTTCTAGACAGTGGTACCTAAAGTTTGATGAGGTTTTAACCTCATTCGGCTTTGTGGAGAACAAAGTCGAAAGATGCTTATATTATAAGGTTAAGGGGAGCACGGTCATCTTCATACTACTGTATGTCGATGATATCTTGCTTGTCTCAAATTATTTGACCATGTTGCAAGAAGTTAAGCAACTTTTGGCCAAACATTTTGACGTGAAGGATTTAGGTGAAGTACCTTTTATCCTTGGTATACAGATTCACCGGGACAGATCTCAACACTAGTTGAGCCTCTCGCAAAGCGCATACATTGAGCGTGTGCTACAAAGGTTTAATATGGCTGAATGTAGACCTATTGTAACACCTATCTCTCATGAAGAGAGATTATCTTTGGCACAGTGTCCAAAAAATGAGGTTGAGAGAGAGGCTATGAGGAATGTTCCGTATTCTAGTGTTATTGGTAGCCTGATGTATGCCCAGGTATGCACTAAACTGGACATTGCATTTACTATTGGACTGCTAGGTCGATATCTGCTAACCCAAGTGTAAGCCATTGGAATGCAGTCAAACGAGTGTTAAAATACCTAAAGGGTACCAAGGATTATATGTTGAAATACAAAAAAGTCAACGATTTGAACCTCACAGGGTATACGAACTCCAATTTTATTATGTGTCTGGATGATCGCAAGTCCACTTCAGGATACATTTTCATATTGGCAGATGGTGAGGTATCATGGAAGAGTGTCAAGCAGATACTGGTGATTTCTTCGACCATGTATGCAGAGTTTGTTGCATGTTATGGAGCTGCTACACAGGCAATTTGGCTCAGAAACTTGATTTCTGAGTTGTTTGTGGTGAATTCAGTTGCTAGACCTATACGGTTGTAATGTGATAATCTTACTGCAGTGTTGTTCAGTAACAACAAAAAGAGTATCACAGGATCTGAGCATTTGGAGGTCAAGTATTTGACCATAAAGGAGCTGATCTAGAAGGGTGACATTGAAGTAGAGCACATCAAGATTGAGGAGAAGTTAGCTGATCCGCTGACTAAAGGACTTCACCCAATGGTGTTTGCTAAACATGTTCCGATATAAGCATGTTGAAGTCCTTAAGCAGCAATAGTTAGGGATCACTGTATTTTGCTCCTTAAATGCTTGTATATTTTGTTGTATTAACATTATGATTATTTATTAATAAAGATGATCATATTTTTATCCTCAGTAATAGTTGTTTTGTATATAGCCATAATACATATGGAAGTCTTAAGATTTGCATTGATATTAAGCATTTTAAAGGTCATTGGGCATTTATAAAGATTGACCTTGAGCCTATGTTATTGAACACATAAATTTTATATGGATATCCTTAAAGTTTCATATGGCATAGGGTGATATAAGTTTTTAATCCCATAAAGGTTCTCTAATGCAGTTTAGCCTTCGGTTGGAGAGCATAAAGGTTTTCTCTAATGCTGTTTAGCATCTGGTGAGAGGAAACAAGTTTTCTCTAATGTTGTTTAGCATCTAGTGAGAGAAAACATGATTTCTCTGCTGCAGTTTAGCATAAAGTTAGAGAAATCGAGACCTATAGTCGAAGATGATACATAATAGATCATAAAGATATCATCGTAGTCTACTACACTCCATTTTCCCATTCATGTTAGTTAGGTATTATATATTTGTGATTATATTGGACCTGTATCACACATGACACATGTGTCTGATATTTTTTGGTATCGAAAGCCTTACAAAATAGAATGTAGGACTTTCATTACCTTTAGATTAAATGTTTTTAAAATTTTTGGTACCAATACAGTAGCATAACTTAATTAGATTTTCAAACTGCTTTGAACTTGATTAAAATTGTAATTAATAATTGTCTAAGGAGGAGATTGTAAGACATTTTTGCCCCTAAGGGCAATTTTGTCAATTTCCTATTTGGTGGACAATTATTAATTGTAATTTTAGTTTTTCAATTAATTACCGGTTAAGTTACGTAATTTAATCCAAATAAGGGTAATAAAGTGGCCCAATAAATGATCTAGATTAATGGGTCGAAGTTCGGGTGAAAAATGAATCCCTTTTTGTGTGAACCTGATCCATATTAGCCTTGTGATGGGAAAGCCTGATATGGAAGTTATATAAATAGGATATGGTCTCCTACAGTTGTTTATATCAATCGTAAGCATACAAAATCTCTTATCCGTTAAGAGAGCTTACATATATGAGAAAACTATAAAAAGGCCTAAACCACGTACTAGTGAATACTTTTCGTAAAGGTCCCGGGAGATTGGAACTTGTTTGGTGCCTGGAAACTGCTTCGGAACAAGAGATGAAACCTAATTCAGGTATTCCACATTCTTTCATTTTTAATCCTTTCATGACCAATCCTAAATACGTAATAAGGTTTGTGCTAAGTATTACATTCCTATATAAGATTATCTTTCAACTCATTCTCATCTATAAAACTTGGTTTCTTATAAATTTAATACGCTAAAAAATTAATATGATTAAGGTAAAGTAGACCTATAAAATTATTTGTTTTATTAAAAGTCGTAATAAACAAATAAAATTAAATTATTAAGAAATTATAAAAAATGATACTTAACTTAGTTTGAAATTTAACGGGATTGCATGTTTCAATATAAGCACCAACATTTACTAATACTAATACCTAGAACTAGATCTAATATAATACTCATAAAATTGTTACTATCCGTGTATGTATAATTGAAATTTTACCTTTGAAGTACAAATCAAGATCAATTAACCAAATCGATGGAGCAAACGGATCAATGTAGCATTATGAATAATAGACGTATGAATTAAATCATCAACGACATGTTATTACTGCAAAATCGATGTGCAAAGGGATCTTTTCAATTTATTTCATTGCCTTCGTGTTTCACGATATTTAGTTTATTTTATATATAATAATATTAAATTTCTCATTGACCGATTTTCTTCAGTCTTCCGTATCGCGCTCGCTTCCTCCCTCAACTTGGCATCTTTTTCTCTCAGGTGACCTTTCTCTCTCTTTTTTAATATATACGTATAGTACAATTCAATTCTCTTGTTCTTCAATTCCAATCCTATGTTCATTGCTGTGCATCTGATTGTTATCCTTGGATTCATTTTTGCAAATTTTATTTTGGTTTGAAGAAAGTTTTATGTTTTTCTTTTCTTCTGATAATAAAAATTGTATCTTTGCAGAAATGAGGTTTTGAATCTTGTAAGTTTCTTGAAACCCTTTTTGCTTCTTTGTTTGATAAGAAGAATAAAAAGTTGGGCCACTTTTAGAATTACAATTAGTGCCAGTATCATCGAAACTTTTATTTCGATGTTTTGGATCTCGTATTTCAGTATCTTATGAAAAGCATGAACATGTTTGCGGGGCTTGTGTTTGCTTCTGCATATGTGCGAATGTGAAGAGAATATGGGAAAACAGAAACTTTGATAGGAAAAAGGAGCTACTGAATTGTGCTTGAACAAAATTTATATAGAATAATCTCATTCGGTCGCCAGATTGCATTTTGTTTGCCCTCTAAAGGTTGTGATTGCCAAATCACGAAGTTGGTATTCATGTTTACATATATGCATCTGCGTTGTTAGATATGTTTCTAGAGTTGCTTCTGATTTCTTCCCCACTTGTGTTCTCTCCTTTCATTCTGTTGCTCAGATTCAGATTTTGGTTTCTCTACTTCACGAACATAAAACTCAAGGAATTAAGAGATCTCTAATAATCCACTACTTCTAGCTCGCATGGAATCACCAGGTAAATTTGTGTGCTTCTGGATTTAGTTTCTTTCTTTTCCCCTTTTTGGATTGAGATGCCTTCGGTATCAATTTTACTATCACTTCAAGTTTTTATGGCAATATGCACAGGGAGTCCCTCTACTATGTCTACTGGGTGCTGTTCAATAAAACATTTCAATTTGTTTTGGTTCGATTTGGGTGAAAAAAGGTCTTTGCTTTTCTTCTATAATGCTATTTTTAACCATGCATTAATTTTACAGTTTTTTTTAATTGCAGTTGGTGGTTCAAGAAATACGTCTGTTGTTGTTGCAACACTTGATACTGGTGAAGTCTACATTATTGTCAGCTTATTTTCCAGGGCTGACACTCAAGTGATATATATTGATCCAACAACAGGCACTCTTCGCTATAGTGGGAAGTGGGGTTTAGATGTTTTTAAATCTGAAGATGAAGCTTTAGATTTCATCACAAGTGGATCACGTTGGTATTGCAGGAGTAAGGTTTACGCAAGGGCAATCTTAGGTTATGCTGCCCTGGGCAGTTCTGGCCTGCTGCTTGTGGCCACAAAGTTAACAAAAAGCATCCCAAATTTGCCTGGCGGGGGATGTGTATTTACAGTCACAGAAAGCCAATGGATTAAAATATCACTCCAAATTCCTCAGCAGCAGGGTAAAGGAGAAGTAAAGAATGTTCAAGAGTTAACTGAACTTGACATTGATGGGAAGCACTATTTTTGTGAGACAAGAGACATCACTAGACCTTTCCCAAGCCGTATGCCCTTGGAAAATCCTGATGATGAATTTGTCTGGAACGGATGGTTTTCCACACCTTTCAAAAACGTTGGGCTTCCACAGCATTGTGTTACACTTCTGCAGGTAGCGTCATTTATGTTTCTTGAGATTGATGCTTATTGATTTCTCATGAGTTTTTCTTCAATATTCTGCTCTAATGACTGATTGTTTCTAACTGCAAATTGGCATGTATGACTCTGTCTTACACAGAGCTCATTGCTTGGTGGTTAATGTGCACTCAATGCTGAAGAAGTTGTAATATGTTAATAACTAAAACGGTTTACATGTAACTGGTTCTTGTTCTTTTGGTTGTTACTTTGAATTGGAGAATTGAAGATTGGAAATAAATTGGTTTACAAGTTTATTGGTTTTTATTTGACTACATTTCAGAGAAATAGAAATGATGTCATAATTGCTGCGTTCTGTGTGGGTTATGATATCCATTTTTCAGTATTGCAAGTTGTAGGTTGCAATTTGGTTAACCATCATGTTGCACAGGCCATATTTATATGGTTCTACTCTTAATGTCATCTATCCCTCCGTCATACATTTTCTAACTGTTTAAACTGGATTGGCATATACCTACTGTAACTAACAATTATCAGTCCTTTTATCTGTTCATCTTTCGCATATCCCTTAGGAAGCCATTTTTTTCTTCACCATAGTCTTTAATTTATAGTTTGAGACAGCCTGCAATATGTTTATTTGTGATTTCAGGAAAGCTTATTACCCAGATTCTGATGACAATATTCATTTCATTTATTCTTAGCTTATTCTTGTTGTCTACAATAGCTTCTCTAATCTTCTGTTTAAGCCGTGACTTACTTCTTCATAGTTGTTTTCCTGATGCATGTTCTTTAATTCCTTGTATTTTAGTCATGCATCTCCTCCTAATTTTTCCTATTAATCATTCTGTAGCAATGCAAAATATTTCTAGTTCTGGAAGGGGAATAATATAGTTGATAAGATATAACATTTACGTGTTGATACTGTTTGCTTGATATTAATTTATAGGGCTTTGCAGAATGTCGAAGCTTTGGAAGCTTGGGTCAGTTAGAAGGAGTAGTTGCTCTTATAGCTCGTCGTAGTCGGCTTCATCCTGGTACTCGATACTTGGCTAGGGGTTTAAATTCATGCTTCAGCACTGGTAGGTTGTTACTGTTATCAACTCTTGATTCGCTTATTGTTATCCATATACGGCATTTCATGTTCCGTTGTGCTTTCTCTGCTTCTTTTTCTAATATCCTCAAAAGTTACTATATTGTTTTGAACATTTTCAACTTTAAAGCATGCAGTGGGTGTTTGGGCTGTGGTTTTAGGGTGTCATATGAAAAGAATGATAATGGATTATAGTATCTTGGATATTGTTGAAACTGCACCATGCCTTTTTTCGACCTCTTTTCACCAAACTTCCATTGACAATTTCCTCTTTATTATGTCTTTGATATACATATTCTACATTGCCTATTTGATTGCTTGGTCCATATAACTTGTTTTCTGGCATAGACTGAATTGGTGAAAATCTTGTGAAAACAGGAAATGAAGTAGAGTGTGAGCAACTTGTATGGGTACCAAAAAGGACTGGTCAGAGTATTCCTTTCAACACATATGTTTGGCGACGGGGCACAATCCCAATCTGGTGGGGTGCAGAGTTAAAAATTACTGCTAAGGAAGCAGAAATTTATGTTTCAGATCGTGACCCATATAAAGGAAGCTCAGAATACTATCAAAGGTTGAGTAAACGATATGATGCTCGAAATTTGAATGTAGCTGTTGTGGAAGGTCAGAGGAAAAAACCTGTTGTTCCAATTGTTTGCGTCAATTTACTTAGGAATGAAGACGGGAAGTCAGAATGTCTTTTAGTTCAGCATTTTGAGCAATCCTTGAACTATATAAGATCAACTGGAAAACTTCCTTACACACGGATACATCTAATAAATTACGATTGGCATGCTAGCATAAAACTGAAAGGTGAGCCACAAACAATTGAGGGTCTTTGGAGACTTTTAAAAGTACCAACTTTAGCTATCGATATATCTGAAGGGGATTATCTACCTTCACGGCAACGACTTAAGGATTGCAGAGGTGAAATCATCCATAATGATGATTTTGCAGGTGCTTTCTGCTTAAGATCACATCAAAATGGAGTCATACGCTTTAACTGTGCAGATTCCTTGGATAGAACTAATGCTGCTAGTTACTTTGGCTCCCTCCAAGTTTTTGTGGAACAGTGCAGGAGATTGGCCATATCACTTGATAGTGATATCGCATATGGTTACCAGTCAGTTAATAGCTCTGGTGGATATACTGCTCCATTGCCACCAGGATGGGAGAAACGTTCAGATGCTGTAACAGGAAAAACATATTACATTGATCACAATACTCGGACTACCACATGGGATCATCCATGTCCAGATAAACCCTGGAAGAGATTTGATATGACATTTGAGGAGTTTAAGGCTTCAACTATCTTATCTCCTGTATCTCAACTAGCTGATCTCTTTCTTCTTGCTGGTGATATCCATGCAACACTTTACACTGGTTCCAAAGCTATGCATAGCCAAATTCTCAGCATTTTCAATGAAGAAGCTGGAAAGTTTAAGCAGTTTTCTGCTGCGCAGAACATGAAAATTACTCTACAGAGGAGGTACAAAAATGCAGTTGTGGATAGTTCTCGTCAGAAGCAGCTGGAGATGTTTCTTGGAGTGAGGCTGTTCAAGCATCTGCCATCAGTTGCAGTTAAACCTTTAAATGTATGCTTTTTGGTGATTTGTATTTTGATCCTGGATTTATCTATGAGAAACATTATAAGAATTGGTAATGATTGAAGAATTATGAGAAAAGTAAGGTGGTTTCGAGGATAAGTTTCAGAGTTTTGAAATAATGCTTTGATTTGAAGAGATAAGATACATTTCAGGACATGAAATGGCATGATAAAGATGAAAGGAAACAGAAAGAAGAAGAAATGATTAGTTTAATGAGGGAGAAATTTTAAGGGAACTTTGCAGAGGCCTTGCCTTCTTTGGTGAACTCCATCCAAGGCTTATCCATAGTCTAGTGGAGTTAAGGATTAAAGGACTGCCTATCTATCATCTAAACAGATGCTATGTTGTTCGCATGATGATCTCTTTTTGACATTGGAGTAGATGCAATAAGTGTACTAGTTCAGAGCTGTCATGAAAATATCAGAATTTATAGAAAGAGTACTTTTCCACTTAGAGGACAGGTTTAGGTCACACTAACTCTATACGTGATGTGTTATGTGATCACTTATTTGTTACAGGTACCCTCTCGACCATTTGGATTCTTTCTTAAGCCAGTCACCAACATGTTTCCTAATATTAGTGGGAGATCCAATCTTTTGAGTTTCAAAGGGAAAGAAATAACATGGGTAAATATTTATCTTTAATCTTGTCTCTGTATTTCAGTTACAATTATAGATCATATAGCCATCACAAATAGTTCATTGATTTAACTCTTTGATTGTTTTTCTAACAGGTTTGCTTGCAAGGTGCAGATGTGGTTGAGATCTATATATATCTAGGTGAGCCTTGCCACGTCTGTCAGCTTCTTCTGACAGTTTCTCACGGGGCAGATGATTCAACTTATCCATCAACAGTTGATGTTAGGACTGGGCGTCACCTAGACGGACTTAAACTGGTTGTCGAGGTGTGATATTGTTTCATTTATACATCTTGCTTCTTAATTATGTCTTCATGGCATGCTAAAATTCCTCTCATGTGAATTAATATAATATGTATACTCCTCAAGCAACATATGTTCCTTTTCCTTGCTTACCCTTCTTTGGTTGTCTGGCAATTGAATTATCAGTTCAGTTTTCCTTAAATGACATTTAATGATATTTATCTTCTCTTTTTCTAGTCATTTTTGGATTTGATGGTATTGAAAGGTAAACCTTGAAAATATTTGGGTCCATCTTTATTATGAAGTTTTGCATCGATCTAGTTATTGCAGAGTGAACTTAATTATTTATTTTGGTTTCTTGTTTCTTTAAATGGTGACCTTGACCAATGTCGAATCAGTTTCCTTTGGACGAATGTATTTGAAAGAGGCAGAGATATAAGTGGGGGTGTGTCATGAATAAGCAGAAAAAGGCCAAAGGAAGGAGGACAAAGAAACATGGTAGAAAGAAAATTGCAAGATTTAACGCTGGATTTTTTCCAGATTCTATGATGAAAATGAATTTGAAGGCTTACAAGTAAAGCTAGGCTAGCTGATGTTTATGTCCCCTGCAAGTCTACAGAGTATTTCTGGCTAGGTTTTAGGGAAAGGTGATGGTATCTTCTGGGGATGAAGGACTAGTTGTTCAGGGAGGTCTTATGGTTGTTTTGGGAAATCCCAATGCATTGTGCGAGTCTATGTAGAATGTCTGGTATCATCACTTGTGAATTGATGACTCATATATTGAATTATGATTAAGTAGAAGAAAATGGAATAACTTACATATACAATAATGATTAACTACAATAGTGCAGACCTTAATTTTTGTGCACAAGTACAAATAGAATTTTCAAAACACTGTATTTTAACTTTAGATTTTTTTTTTCAGGCTGCTTCAATACCTCAATGTGTAACTGGGACAAACCTTGTGATACCCTTGCCAGGACCAATCAGTGCTGAAGACATGGCTATCACTGGTGCTGGTGCACGGCTTCATGCTCAGGATACATCTACCCTTCCCTTGTTATATGAGTTTGAAGAGCTAGAAGGAGATATTGATTTCTTAACTCGAGTAGTGGCTATTACATTTTATCCTAGTAATCCTGGAAAAGGTCCTATGACTCTTGGCCAGGTAAGCACCATAAATTGACTATGTGCTACATCATAATTTTGCTTTTATTGCCTTGTTCATATTGGTTGTCTGAGCAAGCATTGGAATGCTATGTATGAACTATGATTGGAAGTGCTTTTGTTTACTTTTTTAATTCAGTTGAGTGGGCCTTGGAAGTGGTCAATTTTAAGTGTCTGGGTCAAGAATATGGGCTTATAGACCATGCCAAGAAGTGAAGGGGGTTGCATTTGTTTATTCAAGGAGATCATTTGACTCTTTAGTTGAGGCAAAAAGGATATTCTACCATAAGAGGATGAAACTGCTGCAGAATTAAGAATTCAATCGTGTGAAAGTTGGTGAAGGCTGGGACTGTTGACTGGGGGGACATGCTTTCTACATATAAACAGTGAAGATGAATGAAAGAGTATCTAATATTCATTATAATATGTGAAACCACCAAAATTACAGGTCAAGCTTGGACATGGAGGTAGCACAGCACGAATTCTATAACTAGTCACAACATTTTGAGCATCACTAGAACCAGTAAAACCAATTTTCGGAGATCTTGATTATCTGGAAATATCCATGGTCCTCTTGTTTCAGAGCCTTCTCAAATGAAATTATCCTTATCCAACATTCAAATTCCAAAGATATTAACATCCTCCCAGAAACATTGGTATTTGTAGTAAAAGCGACAAAATTCCCACAAATATACCATGCTTTGAACAATGATTTCCATATCAATTTAAATATTGGAAATAGAAGCAGCTCCTACAGATTAGAGCTTTGTTACAGGGATTGGATAAGGAAATAAATAATTATAGGAGAAGCAGTCCTTGCTTAATCAGATCGCATATAACTTTTTTCTTGTTGAGCTACTTGATGTAGAAGCTAGACTGTAATCTGTTAGAAACTGATGCATACCTTATCATGGAGTAACATGTTTCTGTCACAAGTTTTAATATAACTTACCGCAAAAGAAAAAAGTTTTAGCTATTTGGTGCTCCATCATAGGCTTCTATTGTTAACCACAGATTCATTTATGCAAACATTTGGAATTCAGATCCTGGGTTTTGCTTCCACACAATTAATGACAGTATCTTGTGCACTGGTCATACCATTTAGTCCCACTTTTAGTTGCTTGTGACACCTGGATTAAATGTTTCTTCAGCAGCAACAGATGCTGTAATGCAACTCTTCACAGGGTTCCGTGGTACAGTTATAGCCACCTCTCAAATTTGCTCCACATTTTGTTTCTCTTATTCATGCTCTGGGGGATATTGATGCCCAATTCATATGTTTCCAGGACATGAACAGTATGTTTTTAGTTGGAACGTTAGAGAAATTCACCAAAATATTTTTCCATAAACCATCCCCCATTATTTTGTTATTTGTTTAGTTGATCAAATTATGTTAAGTTCAGTGCATATCATCATTCTGCATAGTAATTTCTAGTGCTTCTTATCACAGATAGAGATCCTTGGAGTTTCTCTTCCATGGAGGGCTGTGTTTTCAAATGAAGGTCCTGGAGCAAGAATACGACAACTTGCAAAAAAGAATCAAAAGGAAGACAATCTTTTCTTGTCTGGCACTGACAAAAATCCATTTTCTGACACTTCATCACATCAAACTGCATCATTGTCAAGTCAACAAAGTGCTTCCACAGACTGGTTTGATCTTCTGTCTGGAGAGCAAACATTTTCTGAACCTGTGTCAGTGGCACGGCGTAATGCAAATGAATGCCATGACATACTTGATTTTTTGGACCAAGCTGCATCAGAAGACCGGGTTGCTGAAATTGACCACCAACCCTCATCTGAAAATGCGAGTTCACTTGACACTGGTGTCCAGAAGTACATAACTTACCTAAGATCCCTTGTGGGGTCAAGAATGGTATGGTCTACTTTCTCACTGCTGCTTTGAGTTCCTGTGCCAATGCTTGCTTAAGTTTCAATTCTTTTTGTGAGAACAGATAGTGATCTTTACTCTCTAGATTATTAATTTTCAATCTATTTGTAATCCAAGGTAAATAATGTCTTCTTGTAGCCAAATATTATATTGGATTAATGTCCATATACAAGCTGCCAGAGTAACCAAGTTCTGTTTTATGAAGTCAATTGACAAATTCTTGAAACGACTTGGCATTAGAAAATAAGTATTCATCCCAATATAGTTCTGCTTAGGTGCTACAGTGGCATATCACTGGCTAGACTGCTTTCTCTAGGTTTTACTGTTTTCATTAGTTGAATTAGCTTGGCTGGATTGCCTTAATGGGATTAAAACATGAATAATTTGGCATGTTATATGGCGTGGACTTGTTGGAATTTTTACACGAGACAGATTTTTAGGAGAATGTCTATATTTATAAACATGTATTAGCTATGATTATGGATATCAGACATCATATAGCCTTTGACTAACTGCAATTGACAAGTAGTGCTAACTATTGATGTCTTCGTATAGGTGTGCATACTTTTTATGTTTGTGTACAAATAAATTATATAGATGGTTTAGAGGATGCTATAACATTTAGTTGCTTGTTGTGATTATAAGAAACAGTATTATTTTGAGGCCAAAACAAATGTACCCAATTCATGTAAACTGTACCAACGTTCTTATTGTTAAAGAATAGATGTGAGAATGCTGGAGATAAAAATTACTTGTGCACATTTGACAAAATTTCTGAACTCTGATGTGTTGCAGTTCGTGTGTTTTAGTTCACTTTTTAAGTATCTTTTTTCACAAAAAACTTTTATTCTGATTATCACAGCAACAGAAACTGATTTTCTACAAATGTGACTTTTGATCTTATTCTTTACACTGTGCTTAAATGAAAACCATCACCATAGCGTCATTCTTATTATTGTTGTTTAAGTGATGGATGATGAATTTTGGTTGTGTTAATTTTAATGCATTGATAAGATGTTTGAGATGAATAGTTAGACACAATTTTTCATTTACTAGTCTGATGTAGTGAAAAGATTTGTTGATTTTGCAGGAAAGAAAGTTAGACTTTATAGAAGCTATGAAACTTGAAATTGAACGCCTCCGGGAGAATCTTTCTGCTGCTGAACGGGATAGAGCTCTATTGTCAATTGGAATTGACCCTGCTACTATCAATCCAAATGCTTTAGTTGATGAATTGTATATGGGAAAATTATGCAAGGTTGCAAATTCCCTTGCTTTGCTTGGACAAGCTTCCCTTGAGGACAAGATAAATGCTGCTATTGGTCTTGGTACTATTGAGGACAATGTTGTGGATTTCTGGAATGTTACTGGACTTGAGGAGAGATGTTCCGGTGGCATGTGTGAGGTACAGGCTGAAACAAAAGCAGCAGCATGTTCAACCCCTGTTGTATCCTCCGCGGGAACTTCGAAGTCTATTTTGATGTGTTCTGAATGCAAGAGAAAGGTTTGTAAAGTTTGTTGTGCTGGTAGGGGAGCTCTTTTGCTTGCTAGCTATAACTCAAGGGATGTGACAAGTTACAACGGTCAAATAAGTCAAGTTGGGTCTAGTCACAGTAGTCAAGCTGATGGTTCTGTGAATAATTTGATTGCACTTGATGGCGTCCTTTGTAAACATTGCTGCCGTGATGTTGTGCTTCATGCCTTGGTATTGGATTACGTGAGAGTCTTGATAAGCTTGCGAAGGCGTAACCGTGCAGAGATTGCTGCAAATAAAGCCCTGGATAATGTTATAGGATATACTTTGAGGGATTACCTTCCTGTAAATGGCCATTCTTTTAATGGTCAGGGTGATCCTAAACTACTGCAACATTTACTTTCTGGGGAAGAATCAGTCGCAGAATTCCCATTTGCTAGCTTCTTACACTCCGTATGGTTTGCCTCCGTTAAACTTCTTATGTTATGCTTTATCCATTTTGCTTATGAATGTAGCATCCAAACTCAGTTATCCATATTTCAGCAGCTTATGAGTTTGATATGCCTATCTCCACGTTTTGATATGCCATCAAATCTCTTTCTAATATATTTATGTAATTTGACCACTCATTTCGATTCATTGGTCAAATTGGTTTCATCATTAACAATCTCTTTAAAAATTGGTTAGTTTTTAATGAAGATGGAAATTTCAATATCAAAAAGATAGAATGAGGATGTACATCGGAAAGCAAAATAACTCTACCTGGGAGGAGGAGGCTTTTAAGTTCCTGTCCATTAGAGCCATTAGGCCTCATGGTAGTGATTACTACTTTGCTTGCTGCTTGTTATTCTTGATTTCTAGCTAGTTCTGGTTGTCTAGAATAGTGGTTAATGTTCTTATTGGGGGGCAAAATTGTACAGGACAATGATTAGATATGAAATTAGAGTTTTGGTGTGAATTTTGTTTTTTTTTTCAATGAAGGGACTTCTGAAAACTTTGGGATGTGTGTACCAATAGAATAAGATAATATTCATGAGAATCTCACTCAGTGGCTCTTGAAACAAAACACCAGTATGTAAGACAAATGCCAAATTTGCAAGGTAAGCATAGTGCAACTCTGACATCCATGGCTGTGCAGCTGATCTTTGCATGCCAAAAGGAGCAGGTGGATGGGCATGTATAGGCTAGCTCCCCCTCCAAAAACCTTGGACAACCACATGTGAATCTGTTCAATATTAACTCTTTGATGCCCATACGGTAAAGCCATTGTATGTTCCATACACAGCATTCTACTCTGCCCGACTTCTACTACATTGTACAGTGTGTAACCTTTATGCTCCAAAAAACTATGTACCAGACCCTCCAACAGGCTTTCTCTGTTTTACATCAACTATTCTTTTTCTGCTAGTTGTTTGAATTCCTCTTCCAGATTCTCTATTAGATGTATTTTTATGTTTTTTTTAAAATGATGAACCCACCACAAAATGTCATTATTGCAACTAAACTGGAACTATTAGTGCAAGTGGGAAAATACTGATCAAGTTTCTTCATGGGTACTATTACCATCCTCCACTCTTTTCAGCTGAATAACTGCTCTTGGGAGCCAGCATATCTCTCTGCTTAATTCTCATATGTCCTGAGGAGGGATGGAGAGATTAATATTGGCCATATTCCATTTGTTGGGAGAGATCTAATGATATGATTGTTTTGTGGTTTGTTGTGGCATCTTTATAGTTGGTTTAGAGATTATTTTGGTTTTATTTTCTCTGCTTCATACTTCCTCATTATTTGTTTCATTTTATTTCTCGATGTTGAAAATGTATCATCATTTGTAGGTTGAAACAGCAACTGATTCAGCACCTTTTTTGTCATTACTTGCTCCATTGGATTCTGGATCTCAACATTCATATTGGAAAGCTCCTCCAAATACAACTTCTGTTGAATTTGCTGTTGTTCTTGGCACATTGTCTGATGTTAGTGGAGTTATTTTACTTGTTAGTCCATGTGGTTACTCCATGGCCGATACTCCCACGGTTAGTATTCTCGTCCTGACACTCTATTGCCAGTGGTTTCTTTATAAAGTGAGTCTTAGACGCTTTATAGGTTGAATCCCTTCAAATGTGGGAGAAATTGTGTACATGATGCTTTTGATGTATACAGTGATAAATCAGAATGTAGTATTTGTTGTACACAGAAACTGACATAACAATTGAATGAATCTCAGTAAAGTTAATTATCCCATTATATATTTAGCATATTCCAAGTTTAGAAAGGAGTTCCTTAAATTAAGCTTCAAATTTGTAGTTACTATAAAGGGGCTTTATAACTGTTATAATTGCTAAGAACTCTAAGCAGAAATTTGAGTTGGAAGAATGTCATTTTATTCCTTGATAGCAATTTTTCTGTACATTGTGTTTTTTTTCCCTGTAGAACATGCAAGCAGGATAGCAAATTGACTACCACGGATGTTTACATAGTTTTAGTTTCCCTAGATAAATTTAAAGGTCAATTTCTCTGGCTTACTTTTGTTGATAACAGTTCTCAATTTGAAGAGAGCGATGAATTTAGATAAATGCAGGCAGGTTGAAGCATGCCCTAATAATCAGTGATAAGAGTTTTTGCTTAAATTTCTCCCAGTGCAGGTATTGATGAGACATTAATTATTGACAAATGTAAATTGTTATTTTTATGCCAATGGCAGTTAAGTTCTAGCTATGATAAGCAAAACTTTGCAGTATTGCCTGTTTGATTTCTGTCTGCGAAGTCAAACATAAGACTAATGAAGTTTTGTTCTTGGTGCTTGAAGGTTATTGGTTCGGCTAGATAAGCAAATAAAGATAGGCTAATCTATCATATGCCTAGGATAATGACACTTGTGTCAAATGAGTCTTGTGCATCAATAGTAAAACTGTCGGTTCTAAGAGTATAAACCAATACATCTCTCCCTATGTTCCTCAAGGAAAGGATGGTTATTTATGTAAAATTATCCTTCTTAATTGCAATGACAAAAGTAAACAACTTGTGTATTTAACATTATACTGGCATTAAGGTCCAAGTATTTCAGAACAAAAATTCTAATTAGTTGGATATCAGATTTGTCTCACCGTCAAACACTACTAACTTTCTGTTCCACCACACAAATCCAGTGAGAGAGCAAACCTGTAATGATTGCTCTGTTGCATCATTCCTTCAATTTCTGCTTCTATGTCCTACATACATATCCCCAGGATGTCATATAATTGACAATTATTTGTCATATCCTTTTGCTGGGGAAGGGAGATGCAGAAAATTAACTATGTGATGTGCTGTATTGAGCTTTGTTCTATGCCTTAAGTGCGTTGTGTCTCACATGGAGTTCTTTTCTCTTTGTTTGGACAGGTCCAAATCTGGGCTGGTAGTAACATACAAAGGGAAGAAAGGTCATGCATGGGAAAGTGGGATGTCCAATCAATGGCCACATCTTCCTCGGACATTTATGGACCAGAACAGTCAGATAGAAAAGATGGAGTACCTAGGCATGTCTTATTTGCCTTTGGAAATCCTGTCAGATGTCGAGTCATTTGGATAACTTTGCGTCTTCAGCGACCTGGATCAAATTCTATTAATTTTGAGAGAGACTTCAATCTTTTATCACTAGATGAGAACCCCTTTGCAGAAGTAAATCGACGGGCCTCATTTGGTGGATCAGTAGGGAATGACCCATGCCTCCATGCAAGGAGAATTCTAGTACTTGGAAGTCCAGTGAAGAAAGAGATGGGAATGGCAACTCAAGGGCCTGACCAGGTGAAACTCAACACTTGGTTGGAGAGAGCTCCTCAGTTGAATAGATTCAAGGTATGAGACCTGCTTCCATGTTTGATTGGATAGATCTCCAACGTTATTTCTAGCTGTATGTTGTGAACTGCTATTGACAAAACCTATTTTCTTTAAGGTCCCAATTGAGGCTGAAAGGCTACTTGATAATGATCTTAACTTGGAACTCTATTTACCTCCTGCTTCTCCTTTGATTGCTGGATTTCGCCTTGATGCATTCAGTGCAATAAAGCCAAGAATTTCTCATTCTCCTTCGTCAGATTTTGACATATGGGATACATCTGTAACATTTTTAGAGGACAGACAGATTTCTCCAGCTGTGCTGTATATTCAAGTATCTGCACTCCAGGTATTCTCGCTTGGGCTACGCCATTGTACAACTTCAATGGGATTGTAATTTTGATTTGCACGTCTAGAAATATAACTACAATCCAATTATTTTTCAATTATATCTTTCCGCATGTAATTCTGTCAATACGGGACAAGAGCCTTTTAAAAAAGGTACAATCAATTATTAGATTGTGCTACTTTTACAATGCTGCACTTAATGTAAACTTGCAGCACACACTTTGACCTTATTTCTTGGGCTTGGTCCCATTTTTTCCTCCTAATTAACTTCCAAGTTAATGTTTCAAACAACACTGATTGAAATACCACCCAAAATGTTTCAGGAACCCCACAATATGGTGACTGTAGGAGAATATCGAATTCCCGAAGCTAAGGCTGGAACTGCCATGTACTTTGACTTCCCGAGACAGATACAAAGTCGCCGAGTTACATTCAAACTTCTGGGAGATGTTGGAGCTTTTGCAGATGACCCAGCTGAACAGGATGATTATGGTTTAAGAAGTCCCCTTTTGCCTGCAGGGTTATCTCTGTGTAACAGAATCAAGCTATATTACTATGCCGATCCTTATGAACTAGGAAAATGGGCTAGCCTTTCCGCAATTTAAATGCTTTTTCTAGATACACATAAGATTTTGAGCCTTGTTTGTAATTGGTTACGAGTGTGGTCCATAAAAACATGATTTTGTTGTATATTAGGCGGATTATATTGGACCAAATTCATTGATGTAACACTAGAACTGAACTGGTGTTCAATTCAGGATTGTCATGTTTTGTAAAACTATTCGCATTGTCGGCTTGAAGTTTTCAATCAGGAACTGCAGTTCTCATAATTAAATAAAGCTTGTATATCTTCTATTTGTGGATTTAAGGTGCATTGATAATGATAACTATTAGTATTGTTGTCGTTGTTTATATATCTACTATTTGTCTATAGTTAGTTGGAAGACTACTTCAATTCCAATCCTCCCACAACAGGAAGACCAACTTTTAGTTTTATTTTCAGACATTCAATAAACACAATTATTAAATCAAAGATGAGATACTATAGTAAAGAAAAGATACAAGCTTTAACTTTATTGTAATAAGATAAAACAAGAAGAGAAAAGACTTGGGACAAGAACAGAAAAGACTTGGGCCAAGAACCCTAATTCTTATAGGGCCCAAAAATGCATCTAAAACCCTAGTTCAACGCTTCCTATATTATACCTCGCCTTCATGACCCCTCCCCTTTCCCTCCTCATCAACTAAACTGCCTCCGCGAAATGGTGAGCTTTCGTCATTCATTTTTTTTCTCACACTATTGTTTTGAAAGATAACTAATTGAAAACTGCGTGTAGCGGAAAATGGATTATACTGTTGTTTCTTAGCAATTAGGCGTGGTTTCCGAATACACTTTGCAATTCCGTTGTTGGTTATTGTTCTGCTGTTTTTGTTGTTAATTTATTAAGGGGGCATGAACAAAGTGTTAATCTTTTTCGTTTTTTCTCCTCACAGGCCTTTGTAAAGGCTCAGAAAACAAAGGCTTACTTCAAGAGGTTTCAGGTCAAGTATAAGAGAAGACGAGGTATTGTAACGATTTATTGTGCTAATGGGTTTATTTTGATTGTTTCTGTTCATGGAGTTTAGCCCTTTTTACTTTTTGGGATTGGATACAGATGGGAAGACGGACTACCGTGCCAGGATTCGCCTGATTAATCAGGACAAAAACAAGTATAACACTCCAAAATATCGATTTGTTGTCCGATTTGTATCCTTTTGATCATCTTGTTACGTTTTAAAGTGTGTTTCCTTTGCTTCATATGCATACATTGCTTGAATGATAGCTAGTGATGTGTGTATGCAGGTGGGTGCGTGTGTATGAGGGTTGTCCAGGCGTGTAGATAGATTGCAACCCTGGATTTAGAGTTTGTTTTGTTTCATCTTAAATGAAAATAAATATTTTGAATGGTATTGGAAAATGCATAGATATGATCTAGCTATACTGCAGTATTCGGCTGTTTTTCGAATGTTTGAGATCAGTGTACCTTTAACATAATTTCTAGAGCAACAAGGATATTGTCGCACAAATAATATCAGCTACTATTGCCGGTGACCTGGTTCTTGCTGCAGCTTATGCTCATGAACTTCCTCGATATGGACTTGAAGTAGGTCTTACAAACTATGCAGCAGGTAAGTTGTCATCTGATCAGCAATGATTCTTTACCTAACATTGAAAATTGTTGACTCTGTTTAATGTTTATCTGGAAAATGGGGCAGCTTATTGCACTGGACTTCTCTTGGCTCGCCGTGTGTTGAAAATGCTGGAGATGGATGATGAATATCAAGGCAATGTTGAGGTTCGTGATGCAAAATTAAACCTCACCCTTATGAATGAAAGAGAAGCAAACTAACATTCTTCTTTTCTTACATCGAGCAATCAATTGGGTAACTTCATGCAATGTTTTATATATAAGAAAGTAAGGTGCCAAAATGGCTTCCATGATCAGGCCACAGGTGAGGATTTCTCTGTAGAACCAACAGAAAGGAGGCCCTTCCGTGCTTTGCTGGATGTCGGGCTAATCAGGACCACAACTGGAAATCGTGTGTTTGGGGCTCTGAAGGTATCTGAAAGGATAATTCTTATATGTTTCTTCTTTTTTGAAAAATAAATAATTTCATTTGCTAAGGATCACCCTTGCACAACATTACAATGAGTATCTCCCACAACTTCTGTAATTAAGTTGTAATTCTTAACAACCTTAGACTAATATATGGGCACATACAATGGGAAACATCTTTTTACAAATGCCCTGATTCTTATTTCTGGACTTGCCTCTTCATGTGCTTTGTGTATCTTTAGTATCTCTCTGATCCAACAAATAGTCTTATGTGTTAATGTGTACTTGTCCTGTGACATGTCGTTTTTACATGTTTTTCAACTCTTTGGTGGCCAAACAGTGTTGTGCAATGTGCCTTCTCAGTGTCTCTGTTGTAGTAACTCTAACGGTGTTATTTAACTATTGGAGAGTGTTTGCTACCCTCCAATAGTCATTGTTCCTTACTCCTTATTATATTAATTTAATTTTAATTTCTCGAAAAAAAGACTCCTGTAATTTCGTTCCCTCCATATTGAGCAGACGCAATAGTTAAAAGCTGTTCTAATGATATCCTATCCATCTTTATCCTACTGATCAACTCATTCGGCCAGTTCAGTATTTCTATCCATTCATTCACCCCACAAAAGACATTCCACATTTGCTGGATTCTAGACCAGAGAGTGGCTGAATATTGGCATTGGGAAAAAAGATGAGAAATGGTTTCGGGCTTGGACTTAAGAGGATATATAGCTGATCTACGGGGCCAAAGCATGTGTGTCTTCTGTTTTGCTCCCAATCAGTTAATGAATGAGGCTTTAGGAATTGGAGTTCTCCCAAACCACCTTGTACCATTGCACCTTATCAGAAGTAGGTCTGAAGATCTTCATGCATGAGGTATTACTAAAGGACCTTGAACCATAAAACCTTGTCATCCACTTCTGGATTGGGAGAGGTATTCAGACAATCTTTCCACTCTGCTACTACACTTCCAGCTCTGCCTCTGTAGGATTGCTTTAATCTTTGTTCTGAGTGGAAACCTGAACCCTAATTGGTTTAATTCCTCTCCAAGGATGAGTGGACTTCCATTAGTCCAGTTATCAAACCAAAACCATGTAGAAAATCCATTCCCCACTTGGTATTTGATGTAGGGATCCAAACCCTATTCCGTAGAATCTGACTGAAGCTCCAGGACTGCTCCTTGCGTATTTTTAATTGCCATAGTGACATCTCCTTTAGATAATATTCATCTACCCATTTTGACCAGAGAGTTTCCCTGTCACTGCATATTCTCCAAATTCTTTTAGCAATCAATACTGTTTGAACCATCGGAAACCATATGCTTTCCCACTTTATCTCGGCACCCCTTTGAGTTTCCTGGATTTTCTGGTTTACCAGATGACAGGAAGTTCCTCGTGCACTTTCAATTTATCTGTTCAATCTCTTTGGCAAAAATAGATGTGAACTCCAATGAGTGTAAATTCCTCCAAACTGAGGAAATAAGTTGCAATCTTCCTGCATAGTTTAGCAAGCTGTTATGCCAAACATTAATATTGTTTTTAAACTTCTCCAGAAATGGGTAGCAGTCTTAGTACGTTGGTCTTCATACCTTGGTTATATGTGTCTTTTGATAAGTTATAAGTCATTAAAATGGTATGTTTTACATTGGCAATTAGTAAACTCCTTTTGAGATGGCCTTATTTACCTTTGCCCTATTCACCTTTTCCCTAAGGGTATGTTTGTCCTGATCATACAGATTGAGAATCCTTTTTCTAAGTCTGTTGTTTCAGGTGTGGTTATTTGACTGAATTCTAGTCAACTCGCTTACCATTTATGTTTTTGAAATATTTTTCTTGCATTGTTCATTGAATATTCTTCCTTTTTGTACAGGGTGCTTTAGATGGTGGTCTGGATATTCCTCACAGTGATAAACGTTTTGCTGGCTTCTCCAAGGATGGTAAACAGCTTGATGCTGAGGTTCACCGCAAGTATATCTATGGCGGGCATGTTGCTGCATACATGAGGGTAATTCCAAATCACTTAAACATCTGCTAGATCATCTTTAAATATATTGCGTTTGTTTAGTTTACCTACAAGTTCTTATATGAATGTTATCATACTCTTTTAGACTTTGATGGAGGATGAACCAGAGAAGTATCAGTTGCACTTCAGTGAGTACATCAAGAGAGAAATTGAGCCTGATGGCATGGAGGCCTTGTACAAAAAGGTCCATGCTGCCATTCGTGCTGATCCCACATTCAAGAAATCTGAGAAGCCACAACCTAAGGAGCACAAGAGGTCTGTTATTTAATTGATGTGGAAGTATGATATTTTACTTAAGTGATCTGAAAGAGAGTTGTGATTATCTGTAAATCATTAGTACAAGGAACCAATCTTCTGCCATGTATATGTGTAATGAAAACACCATATTAACTTGTTTGCTTCAAGGATTTGTCATTAACCTTCACTTAATTCCTTGGATTTAAAATTCAATTTGCTTTTCTGCAATGGTATTTTGCTAATAGATCTTGTTTCATGTCATTTGTTCACAAGCTCATCATACTGAATCGTTTGCGGGTTTGAGCATTGTTCATTGATGTTATATGTGATGTAGGTATAACGCAAAGAAGCTGACATACGAGCAAAAGAGAGCTTCGTTGATCCAGCGTCTACAGAACCTTAACTCGGCGGTGGCTGATGATGATGAGGATGAAGAGTGAAACTATTTAGGTTGGCATTGGAGTTCTCAAACACATCTTCTCGTCACTGCATTTACTACTACTAAAGATTATTTCAATCTATGAAGTTAATTTTTGTTTATTTTTTCTTGCAAAATTATCTCCTTTTAGAATAACTTTGGAACGACACATGTTTTGGAACTTGGAGCTTGGGTATGGAATGCAAAATTTCAGTTTTGAGTTATATGGAATGCAAAATTTCAGTTTGAGTTATAAGTCCCTCAGTTTATTTCTTCGTGGTTTCTAATGTTTGTTGTCATTGTGAATTATGTATTATTTGCTGTAAGCTAAGCTATGAATTGCCAATTTGCTTGGGAGGACTGGTACGACTTGTTAGGTTCAATAGCATTTAACAAAGCTCAATTGCACGACTAATCAGCTTTGTCCAGTCTCCATTTATGTGGATTGGATATGCTTCATCGTATTTGAATATTCCATCAACTTTTCGGAAGGTGTGCTGATCTTTTTCTACCAAAAGGTGACAATGATCACACCTGTGCACAAAAGAAATGAGTGCAAAAAGCTGATATACTTCGTATCTAATGTGCTGGCTCCTGATTTGGGTCTCCGAATGTATATAGAGCCACAAAGATCACACGCTCAAGTGATGGAAAAAGAGATTAAAATCTGAGCAAAGAGCCTCGAAACGGGTCCACTTACGTAACAATACTAAAACCTTATCTACTAGCAGCCAATAGATTTCCATCACCCTTGTCCGTGACATGTTGGACCTCAGAGCACTATTCCTCCTATATAGTGTCGTTAAAATGAAAAAGGCCATCTCACTCCCTTCAATTCAGCCAAAATCATGGCTTATTCACTCAACATAACACCAGCAGGTTCTGCAACTCCCATCGCAAGCAATTCTACAAGTGTTCCATTTCCAAGGTCTAAAGCTGTGTGCATTTGCAGTGGAAATTTGAAGTCTGCTTCGCAAAGCAAACTTGTACAGCGCAGGTTGGTCTTTTTGCATAAATGTGACTTGAAGGCCTAGTATAAAGCGAACACTTTTTCGATTACTATTTTCATATAGTTTTTCAGTGCTCTTTATTTGAACAGAGGTTTGTAATGCAGGTCTTTGACTTTGGGATTGATTGGTGTAATTCTGGGCTTAAACATGGGTGGCTCCAGTGCAATTGCTGCTAGAAGGCCACCACCACCTCCACCGGAAGATAAAAAGGACCCAAATGTGAGTGGTGTACAGGCAAAAATAATTGCTAGTAAGAAGAGGAAGGAAGCCATGAAAAAAGCTATAGCCAAACTAAGAGAGAAAGGAAAGACTGTCAATGAAGCTTCCGAGTAAAGCAATGACTTCATAATTCAACACCTGTAGTTGTTTGATCCTGCCTTTTAAATTCCAAGGAGAATTGGAATTCATACATATATGCAACTCCAATAAATCCATCATTTTGCACTGCCCCAGCTCATTCTTTGGCAAGCTTGTCTTTTTGTTTCCTATATTCCTCCTGAAATGTTCTTCAAGAGCTTAACAATGGAAGCTTAATTAATTTCTGATTCTTATGGCAAAGAGGACCATATGTACTTGTTGTAAATGAGAATCAATTTTTTGGACTACCTTTGCAAGCAACTGAACCCTTTTGTTTAAAAGTAAAACTAACATGAGTAGAGTAATCCTTTCTTAATTTTTGTAATTTGCAAACAAAATGCATTTTAGTGCTTTACTTGTTTTTGAGAATGTTGAGAAAGAAGGAAAATTCGAAAAAAAAAAACAAAGTTTGGTTCACAGCAATGCCTTGGCTGGCTCATCATACTATTTAGGTCAAGACTTTTTTCAATCATCCTTTTTTGTTGGAATATGGAAGGCCGTTCATAACATCATTTAAATATAGCATTTTTACATGTTAATTAGGTTATAGCAATTTAAATAAAGAGAATTAGTTTCAACATAGGCCACAATCCCCCTCTTTTATCTTCTAAATTCAATACATTCATATCACCCTTTCCTCCAAGGAAGGCCATAGTAATGATGCCATGCACCTACCGACCTTAAAACTTGTTAGGAGTTCCGAGTAAATGATGAAAACAAACATTCTCGGTACTTACTTTTTCTATGCCACAACCAACAAAGACTTATAACCATCAACAAGTCTTGCTTATTTGACTGCAACTCTTTTTTCAAATCTGCCCTTTCCACACGAAAAAGAATGTGATTTGTTCCAATCAGACAAAGCCTACGAAAGAGTGGAAATCAAGTCCACATTTCCACACCTACAAGCTTATAAATTTACCATGTTTTCAATATAAAAAAGGAAATCATAATTCCACTTGCCACGTGTCAACGACCCAATTCACCAAAACAAAACTACAAAGTAGAGGAAGAGGAAAAAGACGCCAGCACAAAAAAGAAACAAATAACAGTGACACAGAGACTCTCTCTCACAAGCACAGGTAGAGGAGAGGTGTAGATCTGTTGACCGGAAACTCGGAGAACCAATCGGACCCGCCAACAGAGTCCTCCAGCGAAGTTATCAATGGACAGAACGGGGCAGCAGCCTGACACCGAGATGGTGGAGGGAGCGGCGGCGGAGCCCCCACAGCAACAGCAGCAGCCGCACCCTATACCCTCCGGGATCGATAATATCCCGGCGAATCTCAGTCACGGCGGGAGGTTTATACAGTATAACATATTCGGTAATATTTTTGAGGTCACTGCTAAGTATAAGCCTCCTATTATGCCCATCGGCAAAGGCGCTTACGGCATCGTCTGGTACACACACTGTTTATGTTGCTTAGTTTTTGTTCTTTTCTATAAGTGCGTAAAGTGTTTCCATTTCTAATGTTATCTTTTGGAGTTTCTTTTCTTACTTGGAAATGTTAATTTGAGGAATTCTAAATTTTCTCTGGCTGTTGGTTTTTTTTGGTATACTTTCTTTTCTTGTGCAGTTGTTACAAAGTTTGCTTCTTGATAAATTTGGACTAGTATGGTTGAGTGAATGCAAGCACTTTAATATGTGGTGTAGAAAGTTCTGATGATTTTGTGTTGTTTTGCTTTCTTATGTGTAGCTCGGCATTGAACTCTGAGACTGGTGAGCATGTGGCAATAAAGAAGATAGCTAATGCATTTGATAACAAGATTGATGCCAAGAGGACTCTCCGTGAGATAAAGTTAGTTCGGCACATGGATCATGAAAACGTCAGTGAGTGATTAATTACAGGTTCTTGTACATATTTGTGTTGGGAATATGATTGAATTTTAGTTTTTTTTTTAATTTTATGTGAATTGTCTGCATTGGATAAGCTATTAAACAAAGGTCAAAAACAATTCATCCGTTATTGATTCAATTCATTTTCATTTTTGTGCAAGAAATGACACAAATAGCAAGCTACATACATCCTAAAATCAGTCGGGCTTCTCTTTTCAATAGGAAAAAATGTTCACTGATGGCCATCTTTGGTGGATGGAAATAATTGGCAGCTAGCAGTACTTTCTATGTAAAGTTTTGTAAAGTCACTTCAGGAATTTTGTCTTATCTTGCCTCTCTTGAATGAGAAAACAATTGTTGCATGTTACTTTATGTAGGAGTGTTCCAGTGGGAAACAAGTATATATGGCTTATCCATCTGTAAAGTTGTTTCATAAAGTTGATGTTTTGTGTAAGAATAAAAGAACACGTTTATAAGGTTCAACTGGTCAATTATCGTTTCATCTGTGAGTCATTACTAGAGCTTCTCTCAGCACATGGCACTTTATGAAATTAAAGGTGCAAATGGAAGATATTCTCAATAATACACTGGATCATTTTCCCAAAATATCGCGTTCATGGAGTTGTTGGCTTGATGGTAGTTCTGGACTTTGCATTAAAGTTTCTGTGCTGATATTGGAGTAGATGATCAAAGGAATATTACCACTGAACTATGGCTCTCGTACTTTCGAAATTGAAATTTGTTGGCTAGTCGGTAGCCGTGATTGTCTTGTTTGCACTGGCTAATTTGCCTTGTTTTGAAGTCTAGTATAAGCTGATGACAATTTTTGGATTGTTTTTCTTAGAATTTCAATTTACTTGTACATGTGTGTGTTAGATTTTTTTTATTTTAAGACTTTATAGAGATTGGTACAACTGAAATGAATTGCATGATTTTTCTAGAAAAATCTTTTATTAATGGCAATGTTGTTTGTGGTTCAGGTTGTTGCAATCAGGGATATAATACCCCCACCCCAAAGAGAATCATTTAATGATGTTTATATCGCCTATGAGCTAATGGATACTGACCTGCATCAGATAATTCGTTCTAATCAGGCATTGTCCGAGGAACATTGTCAGGTTGGCATTGATATTTCATGTTTAGTTGTAATATTAATTGGTACTACTTTCTGTTCCATCAGAAGTCTCGTACACTTTTGACTATTTAGCTGTAGATCAACTTGTGTCTTCTTGTAAGCACTCCACATGTCTTGTGTAAGCAAAGCTTTTGATGTTGCTATTTGTAGTCTGTAGAAATCAATGGTTCATCCATGAGTAACTGATATGGAGACTTTTTTGTTTTGTGCTTGTTCATTTACACCATTCACCTGTAGCTTGATGTCAAATGAATCAAGTGACGTTGTTCCTTGGCCTGGCTGTTATGTGTTGTTGGGGCTAGTGCAATGTTAGATGATATTATGTTTGTGGTCATGGCAAAAGAATATTCTTCTAGGATATTTAAGCCTTTTAAATGTAGTTTTGTGAAGCTGTAATTGCATATACTGCCTTCTTATTAATCTTGAATCAATTACAGACCTACCTCATGTGGTTCTACAAATATTTGGAGAAAAAGAAAATTTCGTTTCATAGTATCCCGTTATGAAGGATCACTATAGAAGTTGAAAATTGAACTAAGACTATTGATTTTATAGAGATGAATTACGTTCTCATGCAAAATACAAATGGAAAGCTACCAAAAAATTCGAAAAGAAGAATAGAAAGACTAAATGGTTTAAGATTTAGCAGGTAGATAATCAACAGTGTTTGAAAAGTACTTAAATGTTGTGTCAGACCTGAACTAAGGTGGGATAGCCAAATACAGCTATGTTGGATTGGCATTAAAGCCTTCTGAGTATAGAGAAGAGAAATTTTTGCTTAATTCCCTTTGACTTTATTTGAAATTGAAAAACCTATGCTTGTATTATAGATATGTACCTTCTTTCTTCTTATCTTTTTATGAGGGAGACTGAGGGATGAAGGAATTTTTGCTAAATTTCTTCAGTCTTAAGTTTCGAATTTTCCATTTTGATAATAACTTTCTGCTTTATGACCTTACTCCTCTGATAAGCTTTCAGTACCAGTTATGGATGCTGTTGTGGCTGAAAAAATTAACAAAATTTAGGAGACTCAGAACATAAATGTCTTTGATAAGATCCCTAATATCAACATGTATTTGGCACTCCTCTCTCACAATGAACAGCTGAATGTCCACTGTGAATATGTGAGTATTAGATGGGTTGTTATTTTCTCAGGTAGATTAACAATTGTTTGAAATTTTATTACCAACTGCAGTATGATACTTCGATAATTCCACATATTTCGAACTGTTACTTCTTTGCCTGTGATCATATAAAGTTCATTAGGATTTTACTTGTACAGAAAATGGTTGACTGAATAGGGGGCTTGAACAGGATAACATTGAGACATTTATGCTCTACACTTCTCACTGACTATTTTCTGGATAACCTTTAACATTTTGCAACTTTTGTTGGGATCTTAAAAATTGGCTCTAACTATGTGGTTCTAGACATGTTTGGCCCGAAGTGAAATTCTTTTTCAGTTCTTTCAAATCAAAACACCATTATCCTTTAACATAAAATGTATACTGGAGCAGTAGACAGCCTGCAACTGGTAAAATAACAGCATTAAATTCAAACTTAATGTTGCTTGCATCAAATTAAAAACTGATACAGCTTATGGTTTTGGTGAGTTCAACTCGCACAATGTTCTTCTTGTTAGATAATGATCATTATCATATATATCCTGCTTTTATATATGTATTCATTTTTTATGCAGTACTTCCTCTATCAGATTCTTCGAGGATTAAAGTACATACATTCCGCAAATGTTCTACACAGAGATTTAAAACCTAGCAATCTTCTCTTGAATGCCAATTGTGACCTAAAGATATGTGATTTTGGTCTTGCTCGGGTTACATCAGAAACTGATTTCATGACAGAATATGTTGTTACAAGATGGTATCGGGCGCCAGAGTTGCTGTTGAATTCCTCAGATTATACTGCTGCCATCGATGTATGGTCAGTGGGTTGTATTTTCATGGAACTGATGGATAGAAAGCCCCTGTTCCCTGGTAGAGATCAGGTGAATCAGCTACATTTGCTTATGGAGGTAATTTTAACCTCTTTCTTCCTATGTCATGACAAACTTCAGGATCTCATCTGCTTGAGTTTAGTGGGTAAGTTGTGCAATTTAATGACATAAAGTTAACTGATACTGAATCTTGCAGTTGATTGGCACTCCAACAGAAGCTGAATTGGGGTTTTTGAATGAAAATGCCAAGAGATACATCCGACAACTTCCTCTTTATCGTCGTCAGTCGTTCACTGAGAAGTTTCCAACTGTCCACCCAGTTGCTATTGATCTTGTTGAGAAGATGTTAACATTTGATCCCAGACTAAGGATCTCAGGTCAGCAGAATTTCAATGATTTTGTTTACATCCATATGTCATAATTGGCATGATGTAATTCCTCAGTGTCCCGGTCTTGCATTACCAATTATTCAATTTGTTTCCTGCTATTTCTTCAAGACAATCTCAATGATTTTGTTACATCTAGCAGGAAAGTTCAGGATACTGTTCTGACTTATACTCGCTTACAAGGCTGATCATCTGTTAACATCTTTATAATTTTGCAAGTTATACTGTGCAATGTTTCTCTTCTTTGTCTACAGTATTTCTTCGTTGAGTCAACAAATTTTCTTTTTTCCATCTACGATGACATGGGATACAAATGATAATTTGTTACAGTGGAGGAAGCTCTTGCCCATCCTTACTTAACATCGCTACATGACGTAAGTGATGAGCCAGTGTGCATGACGCCCTTCAGCTTTGACTTTGAGCAGCATGCACTGTCTGAGGAACAAATGAAGGAGCTGATCTATCGTGAGGCTCTTGCATTCAATCCTGAGTATCAGAATGAGTGATGATAAGTTCTTACTGTTTTTCGGTTTGTCTTTGAACAGTGTGGATTTTGGTTGCTTACATCTATTTGTTGATGTACATATATGTACCATCCAAAACTGGGTGGTAATGGGTTCTTGATTGCATCGTGGGCAGATCTTAGGAACAAGAACGATTAAATGGTGTTGTATCCGTTATCCTACTATCCCTACTTTTTCCTCGTCTTAAAACAAAAAAACGAGTGAAACATAAACCAGAAAGTGCAGACTTTTGTTTTGCATTAGGAGACTGAGACCACCCAAACAAAGCTATTTCTTTTTAATCAATATTCACCCATTAGAATGAATGTTAACTTGGATAAAACCATCAAGTAATTGGAATATGAGAGTCAGAAATCTCAAGGTAGATTTAAGACAACTGCTCTCTTAACTCATACCATAGACAAACCTTTTGTACCAACTACTGAAATACATGTATCAGGGTCCTAATGGAAAAATGTCCAAAAGTTGAATTTTACGAGACAATGTGTTTTACTAAGGAAATGAATCAAGGAGGGGAGGAAGAAGAATGCACACAAAGGAAAGAATAGCAACAAACCAGAAAGGGAAAAGAGAGGAGGGGGAGAAAATAGTCTGGCATTCCACGCAACTTAAAAGACGTGATCAATTAATAGTTAAGTAATATCTACAGATGAATAGAGGTGTTTAATTGGAATCAAAAGAGGGTATTGGTGAACCGGTTGACCACTACCAAGATCACAGAAGTTTCCTTAAATGTGGGGAGGCCTTTGATGAAGTTTGGGGTAAGTTCCCTCCAGTTTCTGTCGAGAATGGTTAATGGTTGTAATAGTCCTAGGTATACAGAAATATCATACTTGTTCTTTTGACAAACTATGCATCTTTTGATGTGATTCCCAATGACTTTGGCCAATCCCTTCCAATAAAATGAATTATGCAGCTTCTTAGTGGTTGCTAACACTCCGTAATGTCCAACCACTGCTTTGTCATGTCTCATCCAAATCAGTATACTTCCATTCATACGCTCCTGATCTAACCGTCCCTGCTCCGACCATTTTGATCAGATTCTGCATAGTGGGGTCCTCTTCCCAGCTTCTTTTAATTTCTTCTATTAAACATGTTTGCACCTATGACACAATCATCATAACAATTTAAAACTAGTGAGTATGGATAGAGCGTCCGCTGCTAAGTTCTCCTTTCCACTCTTATAGTAAACCTTGTATCTTAGGAGTTTAGGTAGCCATGTTTGTCGGAATGGCATGGTATATTGCTCCAAAAGGTGTTTAAGACTTCTGTTATCAATTTGAACGATGAGGGCTTCACGCTTAGGTAATAATGCTATTGTTTTATGGTTTTAATCACAGCTAAGAACTTCTCGTATGTTGATAAACCTTGGTGCCTGCCTTGTGGCCAGACTCTTGCTCAAGAATACTATGGGATGCTTCTCCTGTTGTAATATTGCTCCTATACCTAGTCCGCTTGTTTCCATTTCCATAACAAAAGGTTTGGGGAAATCTGGAAGAGTCAGGACTAGTGCTACCGTGATAGCTCTTTTAAGATTTTTGAAAGGCTCCTGCTACCCTTGCTGCCACTCCCACTTCGAAGCATGTGACTTATTCAACAATCCAATTAGAGGGTAAGCTACATCTCCGTAACCTCTTAATGAGTTTGTAGTAATAGCTTGTATGACTGAGGAAGTCCCTTACGTAGTGTTTGGTTGTCGTCCTCATGGGTGATGACGGATGACAAGGACACAAAAGTTCTGTACGTCGTAGTATTTGCTTGCTGTCCTCACCCATGGTGCAAGGCTTTTTTTAGCTTTGAACCAAAGTGTGACATTGTGGACAATAATCTCACAGACTTTCAATTGATGGATACTACCAACAATAACGAAACCCATTATTAGCATGCTTGAAGAGATTAAGGTAATGGTGATGACTCGGATTCAAGTGAAGAGCGCATTTACAGCTAAGTGGAGAACTTTTATTGCTCCTAGGATAGTGAAGTTATTGGAGAAGAATAAGCTGGATTCATTTATTTGGCAATTTGAATTTAATGGGGATGATGGCTATGAAGTTTACAAAGGAGAAACAAAGCATACGGTTTTTACAACTATTGATACCTGCTCATGCAGATCTTGGGAATTGACTGGCATTCCTTGTGTACATAGTATCCCTGTATTGTACAGAGAAGAAACTTTGCCAAAGAACAAGGTCAGCTCCTACTATCATAAAGATACTTACTTGAAGGTGTATGGTCATTCAATTCAGCCTATAAGAGGACAGATTTTCTAGGAACAAAATGGTAAACTAGCTCCTATACCACCTATTATTAAGAGGAAGTCTGGTAGGCAAAAGAAAAATAGGAGGAAAGGCAAAGATAAGCCCAAAAAGAATGGTAGGTTATCTAAAAGGGGTGATATGAAGTCATGCAAAATTTGTGAAAAAATAGGGCATAATAGTCGGACATGCAAACAACCAAAGAGGCCTACACCTGAAAATGTTATTTTTTAACAAAATTCTTTGAATATCAAAGAGTAATTTTAACACTATTTTTTGTTTATTTATTTGATGTGATATCTCTGTTTTATATGGTTACTAGGGAAAAAGTTGTAACCAAAAATAAAGATAAAGGGAAACAGAAAGTTGGTGAGTCACTTAAGATAAACAAAGCTTCCAAAAAAGGCATTCCCACAATCATGTCTGACATTCATGGACAAAGACCTGCAAGTAACAAGAACTCAAGTATAAAATATATTAATAGGGAATCTAATAAGTATGGCATGGGAGTCTGTTTCATTGACAATGGTGGTGTCATTATAAGGGTGAGTTACATTTTTAGTTTACTTGAAGTTAGTCATTTTATGTATTTGATGATTTGATTAATAATTTATTGATTTTTTGTAGAGTGGTGATCGTGAGACCTTAGTACCTCCACTAAAGAAAAGTAAGATAGGAACACAAGTTGATCCTAGATTTGGTACCTATCCTGCGTTGAATGAATAGGTTCTGAAATGGCAAGGTAATGCTGCTATAACATTAGCAACATTAGAGCACCAAAGGCTTAACAAGCTTCAGTGTAGGAAGAAGGCCACCAGCTATGCCAGTGATAACACACCATCAACACAGCAAAGTCACACAAATGCACCAAACTGATAATTATATATGCAAATATATTGCTACACTTCTGAACTTTTTGGATGTTATTACTAGGTAGTTGCAAAAGCTTTGCTTTTGGATTAGCCAGTATTAGTTAGAGGTTGGATCAATGGTTTCTACAAAAGCACTTCAACATTCTGCCATTTTGAACTTTTTGGATATTATTACTAAGTAGTTATAAAAGCTTTGCTTATGGATAGGCTTTGCTGATGTTGGAGCACTAGCTTCTGCAGAAACACTTCAACATTTGTTTTTAACTCAATTCAGCTCTGCTTAAGGATTGGATAGGCTTTGCACTTGTTTCTGTAGACTCATGTACCAAGTTTCTTATTTTAAAGTTCAGATATATAACTTCTGTTATTGGTGCCTCACACTATACCAATACAGAACTAGTGGTTTCCCCAACATATACGTGTGCTAAAGCTGTTCTAAACTAATCCTGCACCAATTCTTTTTTTATCATAATTCCCAAAATCTAATAGGTACAAATGATATGTCAGCAGCTTCTCAAACCTTTTCTTTCTATTCAGTCTTGTTCATAGATTTGTAACAGGGTTATATATCAACTTTTTCTTCTCAAAATCTAGGCATTAGAAGAAACAAAGCTACTGGTTTCTGCAGAAGCACTTGAACATTCAATACAATAAGCATTTTGTAAACAACACTTCATTTTACTATATTTAAAGTGGGGTTACATAGCAGAATTAGGTATACCCAATTTTTTTGCATGTTTAACAACTATCATTTAAAGATAACTATCATGACAACTACAATGCATATCAAACATACAATCCTATAAAATTTCACGGCCTTCGTTATCCTTTTTGCTTCACATTCCGTTGTCTGCACTTTCAGAACCACGCACTCAATTTCAGCTTGCTGACATTGAATTTCAGTCTTCAAGTCATTTAACTCATTCATTTCACCAATTTCCATCCTCCCACCAATTTCCATGAACTTGCTATTCCTCAACTCTCTATTCTCATTCCTCAATTCAACACATTGATTTCTTAAAGACAAAAACAAGAACTTAGCTCTATCATTCAGTTCTCCATCAACCCAATCAAAATACTTACAATCATTCGGCTTCTAATAGTTCGGGCCTCTCCAAAATCTTCTACATGGATTCTCTTGGGTCCAAGACGTTAAGATAGTAGCAGATTTTCCACAATCATAGTACACTTGCCTCAACTCTATGCCATAATTTCTTGCGAACCTTTGGCTCCTTTCAGTTGAAAATTATGTCGATGATGATGAATACAATCCACTTCCTCTCATCGAGCTTGACATTCTTCGATTTTTGGTTAGCTAATTTCAAAGCTAGGGTTTTCAATTTGAATTGGGGATTTCTAGATTTTCGGTTGATAGTGGATGTTTTATGCCATTTAGAAACACAAAAATTATGCCCAATTACATTACCTCTTTATAGTTACATTAGGATTGATGTTGAAGAATTATCGGTTGAGGATAGATTGCAAGGAGAAAAGGAGATGAATTTCTGTGTGTTTTTTATTTCTCTGTCTTTAAATCGAGTTAAAAGGGATTTTCTTTTTTTTTAGGGTTAGGATGGTGGGCCCTAGTTCTGGAATTGATACCATATAATACCATATCTGTATTATTTTCGTATTCCTTCATTTATATGAAAAATGTGATGGAAAATGGAAAAAGGTGGGTTGAGGGGTAAATGTGTCCTAATTGGGCCAAAAGGGCCAAAGTGAAGTAAATCAAATATCACAAGTGTTATTATGATTCAATTGATATCACAGGGAATTTCTTGAATGATTAAGTATAACACAGGGGTGTTTTTATGGGATTTGCCCTCTTTATTCACTATATATGTCCATACTTCCCTAATACATTCCTAACCCTATTAAAACCATATTTGATGGCTCAAATTATGATCTTTAAGCTGAAAATATGTGTAGCTTTCTTAATAGGAGACTCCTTTGCGTATTGATACTAGAGAAATATCCAAACCTACTCAAAAGAAAGATAAAGACATTGATGTATTCACAGAATGATTGGTAGCCTGGGATAGAATGAATTATTAAATCTTAACATGGCTTCATAACACAAAAGCTAAAGCCATCAAACTTGACTTTCGATGCTTTGACATAGCCTAATAGGTATGGAATTTTTGAAAAATTGTTATCTATATTTGATTATGTCCAAAATTTCAATTATATAGGAGACTCCATTGAACGTAACAACAACTTGGACAAATAATACATAGTTACATGTCCAAATTGCAAGAATTTTGGGATCAACTAGCACTTGGTGATCTTACCTGGCCTAGTCCTGATACTACTGCAATCTACTTAAATCTTTATGATCATCAACACATATGGAATTTGTTGATGACTCTCAAGGATGAATTTGAACTCATTTGTAGCTCTCTTCTTTATGGAGGAACTCTACCAAATCTCGACATTATAATTAATGATCTCATCTCAAAGGAAAGTTGCCTCAATACACTCTACATGGAACAATTTATCCCATCTACTGATGTTATTCTTGAAACTAATGCCTCTTCTCAAACTTCTTATAACTCAACCTAAGGTTTTATAAGAAATCTTGCAGGTACTACAAAAACCCTGGGCATCACATCTCTAAATGTAGGAAATAGTTCAAACAGAACTCTGGGCAAGGTAATTCCTTCAAGTCCCTTCAGCCTACTTTCACTGCTACTATTGCTACTGAGGGCCCAACAAAGAGCACCTCTCATAAATTCTCTTTAAATGTCTTTATGCCCTTCTTAAATAGCTCCAACCAAACTCTAGTACTATATCATCTTTTTTCCTATCTATCACATCAAGTACCTCAACCTCTTGCTATCTTGATTATGCTTGTTGCAATCATATGACCTTTAATTCTTCCATTATTGAATCTTTAACAATACCATATATTCCATACATTTTTCATACTGTTGATAACTCTGCTATGTATGTATAATGTATCAGCTCTGTTCACACATATCCAAATTACTTTTACTTAACTTCTTGTTCATAAATTCTTGTTGAATCTTATTTTTGTTGGATAATTATGTAAACTTGGTTTTAATCATCTTTTTTGAGCCGTGGTTGCATTATGCAAGATCTACAGATGGGTGTGATCTTGGGAGATGAGTTAAGGTTATACAGTTGTTTGAGTTTACTTCCCTGAATCTTCCCTCAAAGTTTGTTGTCGATGCTGTCACTTCTTATACATAACACTCTCACTTAGCTCATCTTTCTACTTCTAGATTAGGATTCTTAATCTCTAGTGTTACCCTAGGTCATGTTAGGACTGAACATTTTGATTGCTTCTTGTCAAGTATCTAAAAGTCATACCTTACATGTTTCTCTTAATGATTCTATTTGTTTAACGCCTTTTGATCTAATTCACTTTGAAATTTGGGGCCATGCACCTCATGAAACTATCAGTAGTGAGGGGTTACCCTAATGCATAGAGTTCCTCACTTTGCGAAGGTCAGGAAGGGTCATCAATTATACGCTGCCTTCCCTTTGTATTTTATAAAGAGAATATTTTTGTAACTTAAACTAGTGACCTTTCAGTCACAAAGGAATAACCTTATCAGTTGCTCCAAGGCTTACCCTCCTGAAACTATCGGTAGTATGAGATATTATATGATCTTTGTTGATGATTTTTAACGTTATATATAAATTTATCTAATGCGACATAGATTTTAATTATTCTCCATTTATTGTTGTTTTGCTAATATAATTCAAACTTAGTTTTCTAGCAAGATTAGAATGTTTTGCACTGATAATGCGGACCATCATTCAAAGATCCTTCCCAAACACATCTCAATAAAATGGTTGGGCTGAATACAAACATAAACATATTTTTGACACTGTTTGAGCAATTTTTATATCCTCTTCTTATCTTGAAACCTTTTGGTGGGAAGCAACCTTTAGTACTATCTATATTTTCAACCACATTCTGTAACATCTCCTCACCTATTGCCATGAATAGGAGTGTATAAGTGAACAGTGACATATGCATGCATTCATATATGCACATGCATAAT